>CAUYQV010080320.1:0-21696 GCA_963574575.1 Galagoides demidoff
TGAGACAGAGTCTCACTTTGTCACCCTCGGTAGAGTGCTGTGGCATCATAGCTCACAGCAATATCAAACTCTTGGCCTTAAGCAATTCTCTTGCCTCAGCCTCCCAAGTAGCTGCGACTACAGGCACCCCACCATGATGCCCGCTATTTTTTGTTTGTTTGTTTGTTTTTGGTTGTAGTTGTCATTGTTGTTTGGCATGCCTGGGCTGCGTTTGAACACGCTATCTCCAGTATGTGGCTGGTGCCCTAGCCACTGAGCTACAGGTGCTAAGCTTCTTTTCATTTCTTTTTTTCTGAGTCTTGGTCTGTGGCCCAAGCCAAAGTGTAGGGCATTGGCCTACCTCACAGCAACCTCAAACTCCTGGGCTCAAGTAATCCTCCTGCCTCAGTCTCCTCAGTGGCTGGGAATACAGGTACCCACCACAATGCTCAGCTAATTTTTCAATTATTTTTTGTAGAGATGAGGTCTTGCTCTTGCTCAGGTTGGTCTCCAACTCCTGAGCTCAAGGAACCCTCCCACCTTGGCCTCCCAGAGTGCTAGGATCATAGGCATGAGCCACCGTGCCTGGCCTCTTTTGACTTTTTCTTAATATCATTATCAGATAATTTAAAATTACATAGGTGGCTTGTAAGGTATTTTTATTGCACGGTGCTGTTCCACACTGCTGGGGACAGAGTCCTTCCTGGAATCTAGAGGGCAAGAGGGAGACCTAGATCTAAGGAGCCCTGGCCAGAGTCTGACTTGCTCCTTGCACACCTCATCCCAGCCACTTCTGGGTTTCTTCCCTCTCACATTCAGCAGACCGAAAGCTCTTTAGTGCAATAGGCAAACTCCTATTCATCCCTCAAAGCCCAACCTTGAATACCCCTCCACCTCTCTCAACTTCCAAAGACCTGGCTTCTCCTCTGGCATCACTCACAGAACTGGTGTCCTTACTTACTCTAACCTTTCTTTGGCTCTATTCCCCCATGGTCCAACGCCTCGTCCTTTGCAACCAGACTCCTCCCCCACCCTAGCCTTGTTGCCCCTCTCTAGCCTTGTTGTCCCACTTGAGCTGCAATGAACTTTTCACTACCTGTCTATTGCCAGCCTCCAGATCTCTGATTCTTTCCCCTTGCCTCCTCCAAAGCCCACTAGCATGGTCTACCAAGTGCCCTGCCCAGATCTGGCATAATACCAGGTCATGGAGGGGAAAGGAGCACTACATTTTTCTGGCTAAAGAGACTGAGAGGTTCAGAAAAAGGAAGTGACTTGCTTAGGGTTGCATAGCAGGCCAGGGGGCCATGCAGAGGTGGGATGGGGGAGGAGGTAGCCCCAGTTTCATCACCCCGAGCCCCAGCCTGGGTAATTATAGGCCTGGCTGCCACAGCCCCCGCTTACTCAACACTCTGCTGTGACTCAGAGGGGCCCCTGGGCTCCCAGGCCTTGGGTGGGAAGGGGCTGATTCCCTGGGGTGGGGGGTCTGGGGCTCTAGGCAGGGGGCAAGAGGAAGCAGGTGGGTATGTGGGGAAAGAAGCCTTGCTAAGTACCTCTATCTCTCTAAGCCTCAGTTTCCCTGTCAGGCAAACGGGACTGGTCTTGGGCTAGGTGGGGATAGCCAAGGTACTCCAAGTCAGAATGAAACTGAGCCTCTGGCCTACAGTCAGGAAGACCAGTGCCCCAGCCCCTGTGGGAGCAAGGGTAGAGCAGATACTTTTGCCTAGCAGGGTGCCCTTTCCAGATCTTGGCTCCCTGGGCCCCTCACTATACTATCCTTCCCAGCCTCAGAGGGCAGGATCTGCTCCTACCTTGGAACCCATGTCTCTCCAAAGGGCTGCCTGCCTCCCAGCCAATGCCCTTTGCCCCATGCCTAGCACTCCTGTGTGCAACAGAGCCCAGCTGCACCCTCCTCTCCTGGCCTGCTAGGGAGGGGGCCAGAGGTGCTAGGGAGGGGGTCAGTCCCAGTTCCTGTCCCCATGGTGCAGAGCCAGGAAGCTGGGACAATGGCCCCTTTCTTCAGCCTTGGTGGGCGTGGCTAGGGGAACCCCAAGTTGGGTGGGGGAGGGGGGGCAGGGGTAATGCTGACTCACCAGCCTGGTCAGCCCCCTGCTGCCATCATTCTGGCCCGCCCTAGATCCACAAGACCCAGCCAACCACCCCCAGACTCCTGGGACAGAATCACAAACTGCCCCAGCAAGGTCTTGAACTCCTGCTGTTCAGGGCCCAAGCCCTGCAGTACCCACAGGCCTCAGTGATCCACTAAGATGAACTGGCCTTAGGGCCTTTGCACTGGCTATTCCCTTTGCCCAGAACACCCTTTTCCCATGCAGCTCCCTCTCTGTGAAGCCTGTGTTGCCAATGCAGCATCCCCAGCTCCCAGCCCACAGCCTAGGAAGGCCTGGCACTCAGCAGGTGCTTAATAAATGTTGGCTGAATCAAATCAAATTACCCAGGCTCACCAAAGACTTAAAAGCAATTCAACAAGCAGAGTTTTCCCTCCCTAAGGAACTGTCACCCTCTCTCAAAGGAAGAAAAAGAAAGAAAAATCTCCTTCAGTGCCAAAGAACCAAGCCGCCACAGGAAGAAAAGTAACTCCTGTGTCTATCCTGCCAGCCTCCTGTGGCATGTCCCTGTCTAGCAACCTTTATGCACTACATGTGGTTGTCTTATTCCTTGCCTGTGGCCCACTGTGACGTCCACCCACTGGTCCATATTGTTCTCAACAGGCACAGGGTTGGTTGGGGAAGTGTTGTGTGCATTTAGTGCAGAAGGGAGGGGACCATGTGTGGCTGAGTTTGGGCTGGGGACCCCAGAACCCCACCTCCACCCTTGACACGGCGCTAGCAGCTCACCTGGTGAAGCGGACTTTGCAGATGTTGCATTCATACGGCTTCTCGCCTGTGTGGGTCCGGATGTGGCGTGGCAGCTTGCCGGCACCCTGGATGACCTTCTCACAGATGGGGCACTTCTGGAAGGCCTTGGCGCGGATCTTCTTCTCCACCTTTGGCGACCAGGCTGGATAGACATCACCATCATGGGCACCACTGAAGTACTTCAGGTAGTAGTCCATGACGCCCTTGTCATCTGCCCGTGACTCCTCATCGCTGTCCCCTGTTGCCGTGGCCCCTGCCCGGCTCACTGATGACATCATCTGCTGAAGCAGTGCGCTGGCGGCCAGCCCGTCCATGTCGGGCCCATCCCCATCCTCACCTTCTGCTGCTCCTGACAGAAAGCCTGGTGAGTCGCCCGGTTCTGGGGCCGCCTCTGACAGCGAAGCTGCCTCCTCCTCCCCGCCCCGGCCATAGTGGCCATTCTGTGTGGTGGCCGGCGGGGCCACTGGTGGCGGAAAGAGACCCCCAGCAGGGGTGTCCTCGTCCCGTTCCGGCCATAGGCCTGGGTTGCTGTCACCCTCATCCCCATCCCCTGTTGGGGGCCGCTCGGCTGGGGGGCCCGGCCCATAGAAGTCCAACCCATTGCAGTCACCAGCTGCCACTGCAGCCACAGCAGCTGCCACGGCTTCCTTTGTAGCATCCAGGTCATCATCCGATGCACCAAAGGCAGACCACGGGAAGTTGGCAGCAGCCGCAGGGGGCAAGCTGTTCATGGGGTTGGTCTGGAAGAACTCGAGGTACTCCTTGGCGCGGAGGAGGTTGCGCTGATCAATCTGATCTACGAGGTCCAGCTGCCCAGCATCAGCACCTGCATCAGCAGCCAGGATCTGCCGGTCTAGGAGGTCGGCACAGACATGGCTGACGGCAGGGATCTCCAGCAGGCGGGCGGCACTGAGGATGTCACCAACATTGGCCGTGCTGACTGTGAGCGTGGCTGTGTAGGCAAAGTCCATGAGTGCAGTGAGCGCCTCCGCACTGACAAAGTCAATCTCATATACGTTCTGCTGGTCAACCACGGCCCCTGACGTGAACAGCTTCTTAAAATACTGGCTGCAGGCTGCCAGCACAGAGCGGTGTGTGGGGAACTCACGCCCCTCCACTAGGATCACCACATCACAGAGCAGGCCCTGCGTCCGCTGCTCATTTAACCCACTCAAGATGTCACTGCTATGGTCCGGGAATGGGATCCCGATGGGGCCATCCACGCCGCCAGCCATCTTCTGCGCCGAGACCTGCAGTACAGGAAAAAAAAGGGCACTAATGAATGGGGATGCCTCTGGCGCCCATCAACTTGGGCTTGAGACCCTTGAGAACGCTGTCCCACCCTGCCCCCCAAGCCTGTTTCCCCAGCTGTGTCCTAGGAGGGTCAGATGTCCTAGCTCATCAAAGTGAGGCTACTCGCCCACATCAGGTGTTCAAGAGACACAGGCACACTGACATTCTCCTCTGCCAGATGGCCCCACAAAATGACTATCAAAGGGTCTATTTGGTATTGCAGGAACACAGTTTAAGTGCTCAAAAACCATGCCATGGTCAGCCATTCGCCTATCAATCTGAGCTTTTGCCAAACACAGAGGCAACGCAATGGCATTCCCAAAACTCCTACTTCTCACTGGCTGTGTCTTAGCCTTACTAGGCACATGGGCAGCATCTGAACTCAGACCCAGGAACCTGTGACTTAAGAGCCAGAACCCCACTCCTGCCTCCTGGCTAGGCCCAGCTTACTCCAGGGAGCTTTGAGTCAGCAAGAATGGGCAAGGCCCAGACTCAGGGACCCAGTGCTGTAGTTAGGCCAGGATCAAGGCTACCGTGGGTGTGCCCTGTAGGGCCAGTACTGGTGACTCCACGGGTTGAACCCCTTCCTGCCCTGTGGAGCCCCTGGCACGGGGCTTGGCCCCAGCAGTGAGTAACAGGGACACCAGGTCATTACCTGGCTGACACCCCCACCTGGCACCCTCCCAACTCTAATCCTCCCTGGCAGCACTATCCAGTCTACAAGGCCCTGATGCTCTCTGGTCCTCAGTCTCCCCATCTGTCAAATGGGCAGAGGTATCAGGAGGAGCAGGGCCCCAGGGGGCTGTCTGTCCTATCCCTCTCTCTCGGCCCCCCTTTTCTGCTTTTCCCTCTACTATGAGTCATCCACCCACTCGGATGCTTGTGCAACCCTCTGGCTCTGTCTCCACCCCTCCACCCTCTCCTGGGAGCCCCTGGCTGCCCTGAGCCACCCAGCATAAGCTGAATTCCTTAGGGCTAGCCGGCCGGCTCTCAAGCCAGAGCCCCCGGACAAGGTCCTGAGCTGGGCCTTTCTGGGCCTTGAGACCTTCTTGCCCCCGTGCCCCAAACCTGCTATGACCCAGGCAGGCACAGCTGGACCCAAGGCCAGGGCAGGCCCTCATAGCGGGGTCCAGGCCCTGGCGCTGACACAGAGGCCTTTGTGCTGTGGGCCCCGTAGCCCCACTTGCCCGCCCTCCTTCCCGCAATGGGGCCCAGGCACCAGCTGCTCAGCTCCCCCTGGACTGGGGGGGAGCTCAGATGTGGCTGCTAGGAGCAGAGAGGGGGGACCCTGTCTGAGGCCCAGCCCCATGGAACCTCAGAGGAGCCCCCTTTGGTGGCAGCCACCCCCTGCTACCATCTGCCGTCTGGCCCCAGGCTATGGGGAGCATGTGGGCAGATGGGGTTCCGGATTAGACATGCCCTGCCCTCTCTCAGCCCACCCCTCAGCACAGGAGGGAGGGGACCTCTGACCCAGGGCACCAATACCCCAGATAGCCTCCCTGCCCTGCTCTGCTAGTCTCCCTTTGGGTGATCTCGGGTCCTCCTGAATAGCTTGGAGGGGTCTCCCCAAGATAGTACAGGTGACTCAGCCTTCCTATGGCTACTCTGCACCCCTGGCTTCCCAGCCAATGCCAGGATCATAGGCCAGGGCTGCCCGACCTATTTTAAGCATGAAATACCAGGCTGGAGGTCATGGTGGGGCCTGTGGATGCTGGCTGGGTCCGAGGGTATGATTCTCTGCCCTTGTCAGCCAGGCAAATCCCCTATCAGAGGACATGGCTTCCTATTTTACAGATAAGAACACTGAGGCCCAGAAAGGGCTACTGTCCTGGCCAAGAGTACCCACCTGGGCTAACTCCCAGGGGTATCCCCCTACTCACTTCCGTCCCCTCACTCTGGGAACTAAACTTACTCTGTAGACCCAAGATCCACACCCTTTCTCTACAGAAACACAAGCCACCTGCCAGCCACACCCTCAGCCACCACCTCCACCAGGCTTCTCTCTCTCAAGGGCCTCCCCCAAAGGAAAGGGCTGAAGTCGATCCTGCCTTTGAGTTGAGAGGGCCTCTGCCAGATCTCCTTCAGGTGTCATTAAGTCCTAGCAACAAAAAGTACCTGCGTGCTGAAGACCCACTGTGCGCCTGACGCACAATGGGTGCCCCCATGCATGGTGGTGGTGGTTTCATCCCCCTCCTCCTCCAGGAAGCCTCGGTCCCCATACCACACCAGCCAGGTCCCCACCCCCGCCAGTCAGGGTCCCATGAGCTCAGGCCCACACCCACCCAGGGCCCCACCTTTCATCATGGCCCATCCTCCACACTTGCCTCTGTGGGATTTCCGGGCCGCTGGTGCTGACTAGGCAGCCAAGGGGCAGGCCCTGGCAGGCCCCTCCTGGGCTGGAGGTAGGGTACCTCCTCCCCAGGATAGCACACAGTAGGGTCAAAGGGAACAAGGGAGCAACCTAAGACGACATCTGGCTGCACCTGACTGCCTACAAGCACACCTAATACCAGGGAGCTGAGCAGTCCGACCTCCCATCTAACCTAGGGTCACAAGCCGTAGTTTCTTTCTAAGGCCTTAATTTAGCACTCCCTGTGCTCTACAACTTTGAGGAACTAACTTGGTGCCTTTATTTCACCCAAAGACTCAAAGAGGGGACAAGATCTAGCCAAGATTACATAGGAGGTCAGCGGCCAGGTCAGGACTCATGCCCTCTGACCTGAGCTTCTGCCACTCCCCAGGGATGTGCAGCAAGGGCATAAGCACCCTGATACGGCTCACACAGCAGCGTCACCTAGGCAGAACCCAAAGGTCACAGCAGAGAAGATCGAGGAGAACAGCAGGAACAAAGGCTGGCAGGTGGGCAACTCAAAAGAAGTGAACCAGAGCTGGGGGCCTTCCAAGGTCACAAGCAAGGTGAGAGTTAGGGCCTGGCCTCTCCACCTGCGTTCCTCAGGAAAGAGGAGGGATAGCTGGCAAGGGGGCTGAGCAGGTAACTACTACCCATTGCCTCCCTGAGGGACACTTCTGGGGCCAGTGGGCCGCTTAATGAGGGGTTCAGGACCCCTACTCACTCCTCTACCCAGGGAGAGCAGAGAAGAAAACCAAAGAAGGCACCTATTATACCTACTGTGTGCTGTGCAGTGCAGGGCAGCTCTTGAGTCCCTTTCTCCACAGCTTAGAGCTGTGTGACCTTGGGCAAGAGACAGTGCCTCTCAGAGCCCTTCCTGGGGCAGTTTAGACAGCAAAAAAACAGCTCCCCTATGACCAAGGAGCACGAAGGACAGGTTTCTTTCACATCCATTCAGCAAACTTTGCCCAAGAACCTACTATGTGCCAAAGCTAGTCCCAAAAGGGCCACCATCCCTCTTGTGGACTGAGGTGAAGGGCTTTTTGAACTTCGCTACTGAACATTATTCCAGGGATTAAGGCTCATCTTCACCTACTGTGTGCTAAGGCAGTGGACAATAGTGCCTGAAGGGAGAGCTGGAGTGGAAGACCAGGCCCAGAGAGGGTGGGCAGCTGGCCCAAGGTCACACAGCAAGCCTGGCATGCAGGTGCGGCCACTGGGCCCTGGCCTAGTGGCCCCACCCCCTCCCAGCCTGGCGGCCTATGTTGCAAGGTTGGTCTTGATGGGTTACCCCATCCTGACCTGGTGCCAATCCCAGCCTGGCCCGGTCCCCAGCCCTAGGTTTGGGGCACCAACAGCCCAGGATGGCTGCCTGCTGCCAGCCTGCCCCCTCCAGGCCACACAACAGCACACAGGCCCTCAGCCATTTTACATGTCCATTTATTGCCCTAAATGGGGAGGGGCTTCCTGCCCGGGCCTTAAAGGGCCAGAGGCAGAAGGTTACAGAGCCCAGTGGGAAAAATGTGTGTAGAGTGGGGTGGGGTCAGAGATGAGGCAGCCATGGGGTCCCCACCTGACTCCCAACTCAACTCGTGGGTGAGGAGGCGGCCCACCCTACTCCCATGTTCTCAGTGCCACCTCAGGCCAGGAAGCCCAGACTCCAGACCAAGGCCAGGTTCCAAGAGGAAGCTTCAAGAAGCCAGAGCCATCTATAATGGCAGTGGAAGGAATGAGCTTCCCATCACTGGAGGTAAGCAAGGCCAGACCCCACAGAATCCCATCTCTATCTACTCTGCCTTCAGCTTGGACTGCACTAAGATGCCTAGGAGCAATGTGGGTGGCCTGAGAGGTACCACTCTGCCTCCAGACCTCTCCTTCCCCTTGTTACCTATATCCACCCCACCCTAGTCTGAGCAGATGGAAGGTGCAGCCTGGGCGCCCAGAGGGACACTCGGCCTGTGGGGCCCCAGGATCCTGTACCTCCAGAATGCGGGTAGATTCTACTCATCACACACATCCTAATAGGTCGTAGGCTGGGGCCTTGTTTTCCAGTCAAACCAGAAAGGCGTAGGTGGGGACACTTCAACAGAGTGGCCGTCCATAGCCTGCTGGGGGGACAGATGGAGGGGCCGGTGGCTTGGCCACACTCCTTGCAAATGCCAGATCTTCAGCAGGGCACCTTCTGTGCTTTGGGGCTCGGGGGCTGGGGAGAGGCTGACCCTGGTTGTTATCACAGAGAACGTCCTTAGATATCATCCATCTTCATGGCTCTGAGAGGCAGGGTCTCTAGTCAGCACCCCATTCTGCAGATGGGTAACAGGCTCAGAAGGGGAAAGCAACTTGCTCAAGGTTACACTGCAGAGCTAGAAGTTGGACACAGACCATCTGGCTCCCTCCTACGGAATTACCAGTCCCAGGGGTTCCTTCTCCCCATCACCAGGCACATGGCCCCCAGGGACCAGCAGAGGGTAAAATCCCCCGCCCTGGGGCCCACAGTACTGAAGATGGCTTATTCTCACACCCCCTTGGAGTGCCTTGTGATGTAGGAGAGGCTTCCCGAAGGTCCTGCTACTGTGTACAGCAGCCACCCAACAAATGTTCCCAGAGAATCACTAAGTAAAACTCCCAAGATGACACTTTTGGGCTGAAGATAATCTCCCCCATTGTAATGGGAAAATCAAGGCTGGCAGAGAGGAAGTGACTGCCCTGAGTGGACCTCAGGTGGACCTGAGTAGGCCTGAGATTGGAGCACACTCACCCCTACCCAAGCTTGTTCCTCTGGTCCCTGCTGCCCAGGGCTATTGCAGGGTGGTTTATGGTCCAGCAGGTGCCTACGGCACCAGGTGACAGGTGGGGGTGCTGAGTGTCTCAGGTGGTTGGTAACCCACGCCTAGCATGCAAGTGGATCTCTGCCATACCCTGAGCTGTCCTGAGAGTTTCCTCCACAAGAGAGAAGAAAAGAGATGGCACAGGTAGACCTGCAGGAACCACTAGGACAACCCTGCCACCCCACTGTACAGGTCACACTCAGACGGCAGGAAGCCAGGGTTCAAATGGGCCAGCCCCCAAGCCTCAAAGGCTTCCTCAGGCCATCTCCATTGCAGAGGGGTTGGCCCTGACTCTTGACCTTGGTCTCCTCTGGTACAATGACTCGTAAAATACAGAGCCCTGCCCACCTCTGAGGGCCCAAGCTGTCAAGGTGTAGAATCATAGCTGGACAGATTAAAAACGGGCCTTGTACCCTCACAGTCTAAAGTGTTAGCCCAGTGAGACTTGAAGGGAGGACTGTGTGGTTCATGCTGTGTGACCTTGAGAGCCTTGCTGGCCCTCTCTGAGCCTCAATGTCATCTTTGAAAAAAGGGCTGAATAAGCTTCAGTCACAATCCATTCATAGACAGGTGGCTGCAGTGGTGGCTTCACTGCTAACCTCCAGCCCTTCCCAAAGACAGGGGACACTAGACAGTTTACATAGGGAAGCAGGGCCACAGTGGGGTGACCTTAGACCACTCTCTGCATCCCCTGCACCTTAGTCTTCCCTGACCCAGCCATGCCACCAACTCTGAGGCACACTCTGACCCCTAGAGTTTTCAAGGCTCAGGTTCTAACCTCCCCTCCAGGCCTCTGTTTCCTCTAATAGTGACAGCAGCTGCCGCCAGGTGGATCCAAACATGGGTCACAGGGGCTCAAGGAAAAGAAAAAAAAAAAAAAAAACACCAAACCACCACGGACTTGCTATCACCCAAGAACCTCTGCCAGGCCTGTCTCCCACACAAAGTAAAGGACCCCTCAGCTCCCTCCAGCTGCCTGAAGGCTTCCGCTGACTGGCCATCATGCAGCCAATCAGAACTGAATAAGTACCCCCCCAGAGTGACCCACGAATTAAAATTTCAGTGTCCCCGTTGGCTCCTCTTTCCTTCATTAGGCTTTGCTTTTCCAACAACCTGCCCCTCCTCCCCCAGGCTCCGTCTCCACAGCGATGGCTGGCAGTAAACAGAGCCCCGAGCCCAGCCATAGGTGCTCTAGGGGCCCCACAAGGGGTGGACCTTGGTGGTGGGGGGAATATGCCCTGCCAGAAGCCCTCAGCTAGGGTGGCAGCAAGGCCTGTCCTCCTGGGACCAGCTCTACCAATAGGAAGTGATAGGCCAGTGGTGGGCACCCCCCCCCAGAGTGGGAGCGGCACACTCAGGGTTACGCCCTGGTCTTGTTCTGGGGCGGGGGGGGACTGACATGGAATCCTGGAAGCCCTTTCTGGAGGCAGCTGGCGAGGAGTTGGGGGGGGGGCAAACCGGCCTGCCACCCATGGGTGAGCCAGGTGGGCGCCGCTGGGGGCAGGGGCACTAACACCTCTCTCACTTCCGCCGGCTGCCTAGGGGAAGACAGGAGTTGCCTGCCTCCCCCTTGCCTCTCTGCCAACTCCTGGCTGCATTCCGCCAACATTTAGTGGGCGCCGACTGGGTGCCCAAGACTGGTTGGACAGCACCTTCCTGCTGCGGCCCACCAGAGCCCCCGCGAGCCAGGCTGCCCGCTCGGGCAGTACCTCCTAGAACCTGCAAAGGCCTGGGCCGTGGGGGTGCAACGCTCCAGCATTCGTCCAACTCAGCCCCCGGCCGGGTTCCCAGGCCCGGGCCTGGGGGAGGAGACCAACTCTCCGACCAGGCAGAGGGAGGGCGAGGGAGGGAAGAGACCGGATCCCACCAGCTCTCCCCCTCCTCTGCCTGGGCTCAGGGTTCGCACGTGGTGGTGGCGTCAAGGGGAAGGAGCGGGGTCCAGGCCAGAGGAGACAGGGTCACGCGCTTTGGGGGCGCAGGAGAGAGACAGAGTGCCTGCTCCCCTACTCTTGCGGGCCGCAACCAGGCGGCCGCGCGGGCAGAGCGAGGGACCAAGCTGGTCCCCCCACCCAGGGCTGAGTCAGGGCCGGGCGGGGGCAGGAAGCGGTCCCCTCCCCCGCCCGGCCGCAGCGCGCGGCCCCCGCCCCAGCCCGTGGGCCCCCGCCGCGCCGCCCGCGCGAGGGGCTCCTACCTCCTTCCCGGGGCAGCGGCAAGGGGGCCTGGCCCCGGCGGCGGCAGTGGCGGCGGCTGCGGCTGGGCTGGCTCCCTCCGAGGGGCCGGGAGGCGGCAGTGAGCCTGGCCCCGCGCCACCCCCCGCCGCCGGCGGCCAATCCCCACCCGGGCTGGGGGGAGGGCGATGCAAATTACCCCGGATCTGGGTCCGCCCGCCCGCCTCCCCCACGCCCCGGCCCGGCCTGCGTTAGGCCGCGCATCCCCGGGCTCGCCTGCGCCGCGAGTCCGCCCCGGCTGCCGCCCTCCCCGGGGAGCGCCGGGAGGGTCACCCCCCCCCGGGGTGGGGGGCCGAGGGGAGGGGGCTGGGGACGGTTACACAACCAGGCAGGGAGGGGCCCCGGGGCGGGGAGGGGGCCGGCCCGCAGGCCGCGCAGCCGGAAGCCGGGGACCGCCACCGGCCCCCGGCGAGGGGAGCCCGGCTCCAGGCCCCGCCCCCAGGCCGGCTGGCTCCGCCCCCGCGCCGCGCCGTGCGATCGGCCCGCGCCCATTGGCTTGCCGGCCCGCCGCTCACCGCCCCTCCTCCGCACCGCCCCTACCCGCGGGCCGCGGCAGGCTGCCGTCGCGGGGCAGCCTGGGACTTGTAGTCCGCGCTGCCCGCCACCTGCCTACCGTAAACGGCGATGGGACTACGACTCCCAAAAGACTCTGCGGCTCCTCCCGCCCACCCGGACACCCCACCCCTTCCCCCTCCTTCGCAAAGCCCCCTCCCTGTTTTTTCAGCCCCCCTCCCCCCCATCCCCCATGGAGCTCAATCCTGGCCAACTCCAACGTATGCACGCAGCACCAAATAGGCCCCCGGGGGGCGAGAGCGCCCCCCGTACCCCGCTGCAAACTTAGCAAGCGACGCGCCCCCCTATCTCCCCACGCCGTCTCCCCCCACCCTCAGTGCAGCCCCGCTTCCCCTCCCCCGCTACCCGCGCGCCTGGGAGCCCCGAAAAGCCATGCACCCGGGTGGGGGGGGGACTGGCGCACAAGCTCGTGCACTTTCCCCCCAATCTCCCTTCCCAGGTGGCGCCCCCTCCCCGAGCTCGAGATCCAGGGCGCCTCCAGCCTCCGGGCAGCTGCCAACCACCCCCTTCTCGGAAACTTGGGGAAGGACCCCAGATCTCCCCTTCCTGAGAGGGCAGGAGTGGACGCAGCGCCCCCCGCCCGTCCCCGCCCTGCAGCCCGCGCCGGGGGCCGCGCTAGGCGCGCACTGACCTCGCTGGGGCTGGGCCGGGCCGGGGCGCGTGGGACCGGGCCCAGAGTTGGGACTGGGATCCCTGGGCCGCTCGCCTCCGGGGTCCGCGTCGCTTGCTCTCCCCTCCTAGCGCTCCGCTCGTCGCTCCCTGGCTCCGGCGGCGGCGGCGTCACTGCCCCTACAGTAACTGTACAGTACAGCCAAAGCCCCGTATGATGCTCGCGACTCCCTTCCTGGTTTCTCCGAGGGCAAGAGGGGTCCTCCCTTGTCTTAAAGGTGCCGCAGCCGCAGGCCTCCCCCCCACGCCCAGCCCGCCCCCCCCACCCCGGCCTCCGAGGCCAGAACAGGCTCAGCAGGTCCCCTCTTGCCACGTCTCTGCCCTCCCGTGGGGCTTCGCCCGCCGCGCCGGGGAGACCGGGCTGTTATTAGGTTTTGTCAAGTTGGGGGGGGTCCAGCCCGCCCCCAGCACGCCCCCCCTCCTCTGACCTCTCAAACCCGCCGCGCGGCGCGGTGCCAGCTTGCCAGCTTATCTGGCCCCAGAGCTCCCCGGGGCGCGGGGGGAGCGGGCCCCCCGGGGTGGAGGGGGGTGGGAGCCTCCAGATAAACAGGCCCCCAGCCTCTGCGCAGGGGAGGGGTGCGGGGGGGCGCGGGCTTTGCCCCCGACGCCTGGGGCGTGGCAGGATGGCAGCGGGGGCGGGGAGCGCCGTGCGCACTGCGAGGACCAAAGCGGGCGTGGGTCGCAGTGCCCGGGCTGCTGGGAGTAGGTGGGGGGCGAGGGCGTGGGGTCCCCCCGGGCCAGACGCCGGCCCTCCTCGGGCCTCCGTTTGCCCAGCCGCGCTAAGGACGCGCGAGCAGGTTTGCCAGGGACGGGCTCAGGTCCGCTAGGCTCTCGGGTCCCTAACGTGAAACATCAACCTGTCCTCCCGCGATTATATAAAAGAGTCGCCTCCACCCGCTGCGCCAGGGCCTAGCGGGGGAAGGGGTTGGCGAGGGGTGGGGAGGGCGGTTGTTTTCTAGGCTTTCCAAGTGCTCCCACCGAGCTGCGGGTTGCTCCCGCAAAGGTCTCAGTGGGTCCGGAGGGGTGGCAGTGGGGAATGGGCAGGCGTTGGCTCGGCGCAACTTTTTTTTCCCTGTCCATTTCTCCCACTTCCTCCTCGGTCGTGGGAGAGGTCCGGCGGGGGACGGGGGAGGGGAAGTAGGGGACGAGCGGTGAGAACATCCTGACCCGGCCCAGCTGACTGCCCGCTGCACACAGTAGGCGCCCGCGCAGCGGGGAGAGCTGGGTGGCGCGACCAGCTGCCTGGGCAAGCTCCGAGCCTCAGTTTCCCCTTCCTCATTCCTGAAGACAGGGAGCGCTGATACCCTGTGTAGCTGCTGTTGACTGAGCGCTTACTTAATAGGTGGCTCAGTCGGGGTCTGTCCACCCTGATTTAACGTCTAATCCCATTGCCATTCATTTTAATTATTATTATTTATTCTTATTATTATTACCAGCACTACCTTGCAGGCGGGAAACTACCACCTGCACGAGTGAAATTTAGTCTACCCAGCCTCTGACTTCAAAGCCACACGTATACTTTATTGCTTCTTCGCACAACATTTTAAAAGTGCCTTTCAACACCCAAACGGCTTGAATTGGCTTTTGTATTAATAATTTGTCTTCAAGGGGAAACCCAGGACGTCCTCAGAGGGGAAGTGATAGCCTGGATAGGGAGTTGTAGCCTGGATAGGGAGTTGGGAAGGGACTGAGGGAGGGCCACGTGGGTCCAGGGTGAGGGTGGAACCCTGGGACTTTGCTCTAACGACCCTGCCTGGGATATGAGCCCTTCCTTAAGTCACCGGCCAGTAGCCTAGGGAACAGGAGGCCAAAGTGAGCCAGAGTTTGCAGACCCCGCTACTGCATTGGGATTCCTACAGACAACTGAAGCTCAAGCTTTAGTTCTATGTGGTCTTACCTACCTGGGGAGCTCCACCAGAGCAGCAAGTGACTCAGTTTCCCCACTTGTACCGCTCACCACTCAGATACTCTACTCCAGGAAAAGTTAAAGAAAAGCCTCACACCAGTTCTCCACAGTTAATAACCTGACTCAGAGGAGCCAGGGCACTCCCGTGTAAGATTGGCATTTAATCTAATCCTTATCACAGCCCTGAGAAATAGCAAGGATCACAATTTCCATCTTACACTTGGGGAAACTGAGACCCACAGAGGGAAAATGAGGTCAAATCTAGCATTCACTTGGTTCTAGACCCTGTGGGGGTGGGGGAGAAGTCCTTCAGGAAATGCCAGATGTGGCAAACCCTAGACCTTGCCCTCCTCAGTAGTGAAAACAGAATGGAGAAGGCAAAGCTTTCTCCTGACCTGCCCTCTTCACTCCCTCCACACACCCCAGAAGCCACTCAAGTTGATGCTATTTTAAAACCCAATAAAGGGGCCGGGCGCAGTGGCTCATGCCTGTAATCCTAGCATTCTGAGAGGCTGAGGTGGGTGGATTGCTTGAGCTCAGGAGTTCAAGACCAGCCTGAGCAAGAGCGAGACTTTGTCTCTAAAAAAGAGCCAGGCATTGTGGCAAGGTACCTGTAGTACTAGCTACCTGGGAGGCTGAGGCAAGAGTATCACTTGAGCCCAAGAGTTTGAGGTTGTTGTGAGGTTTGACGACATGGCACTAAACCCCAGGGTGACTGAATGAGACTCTGTCTCCAAAAAAACAAATTAAAAAATAAAATCCAAAGTATAAAAGATTGAGTTACAGTGTGACCTTGGGCAGGTTACTTAACTTCTCTAATCCTCTGAGTCCTTTGGACTTCCCAGGGTTGTGACAAGGGAGAAAGGAGATGGTGCATGTAACATACTGAAACAGGGCTAGGCGCAGTAGCTCATGCCTATAATCCTAGTACTCTGGGAGGCCCAGGCCAGTGGATCGCCTGAGCTCACAGGTTTTAGACCAGCATGAGCAAGAGCATGACCAAGACCCCATATCTAAATATAGCCGGGTGTTGTGGTGGGCGCCTATAGTCCCAGCTACTTGGGAGGCTGAAGCAAGAAAATTGAGCCCAAGAGTTTGAAGTTGCTGTGAGCTATGAAGCCAGAGCACTCTATCGAGGGTGACAAAGTGAGACTTGGTCTCAAAAAATAAATAAATAAATAAAGCGGCGCCTGTAGATCAGTGAGTAGGGCACCAGCCCCATATACTGAGGGTAGTGGGTACAAACCCGGCCCAGGTCAAATTGCAACAAAAAATTTTTTAAAAAGCCAGATAGCCGGGCATTGTGGTGGGTGCCTGTAGTCCCAGCTACTTGGGAGGCGGAGGCAGGAGAATCCCTTGAGCCCAGGAGTTGGAAGTTGCTGTGAGCTGTGATGCTACAGCACTCTACCCAGGGTGACAGCTTGAGGCTCTGTCTCAAAAAAAAAAAAAAATAGCCAGGCATTGTGGCAGGTGCCTGTAGTCCCAGCTACTCAGGAGGCTGAGGCAAGAGAATCACCTAAGCCCAAAAGCTGGAGGTTCCTGTGAGCTGTGATGCCATGGCACTCTACCAAGGGTGACAAAGTAAGACTCTGTCTCTAAAAAAGAAAACTGAAACAGCACAGCATCTGCAACAGTAAAGTCCTCAATAAATGATAAGCATAGGCTCAGCACCTGTGGCTCAAGTGGCTAAGGCGCCAGCCACATACACCTAAGGTGGCAGGTTCGAATCCAGCCCTGGCCTGCCAAACAACAATGATGGCTGCAACCAAAAAATAGCCAGGCGTTGTGGTGGGCTCTTGTGGTCCCAGCTACTTGGGAGGCTGAGGCAGGAGACTCACTTGAGTCCAGGAGTCGGAGGTTGCTGTGAGCCGTGATGTCACAGCACTCTACCCAGGGGGACAGCTTGAGGTTCCTGTCTCAAAAAAAAAAAAAAAGATAGGCATGACCAGTCATATTATCATTGTGTGGGTTATGTACCCACTAACTATCACATTATTTTATTCTGTCTATGTACCAGGGTTTATCATCCTTGGTGTATGGATAAAGACACAGACCAAGAGAGAAGTAACTTGCCAAGAACACACAGGGAGTAAAATTACCAGACATGAAATTGAGTTATGTTGGGAAGACTAAATGCCAATATTTTTTTTTTTTTACAAGAGTCTCACTATGTTACCCTCGGTAGAGTTCTGTGGCATAATAGCTCACAGCAACCTCAAACTCTTGGGCTTAAGTGATTCTCTTGTCTCAGGCTCCCAAGTAGCTGGTACTACAGGCACCTGCCACAAAGCCAAGCTATTTTTTTGAGGTAGCTGTCCTTGTTTGGCAGACCTGGGCCGAGTTCGAACCCTCCAGCCCTAGTGTATGTGGCCAGCGCCCTAGCCACTGAGCAATAGGCGCCAGGCTGTTCACACATTTTAAACAGATATTTCTCACCGTAAACAGGAGTTTGCTTCTGGGGTGGGGCAGTAGGGGAGCTGGGGGACAAGATGAAGAAACCTACTGTTCACTCTCTACTCTTTAGGTCTTTTGAAATTTGCATATATATTTTTTTCTTTTTTTTGTAGAGACAGAGTCTCACTTTATCATACTCGGTAGAGTGCCATGGCATCACACAGCTCACAACAACCTCCAACTCCTAGGCCTAGGTGATTCTCTTGCCTCAGCCTCCCGGGTAGCTGGGACTACAGGAGGCCGCCATAATGCCTGGCTGTTTTTTGTTGCAGTTTGGCTGGGGCTGTGTTTGAACTCGCCACCCTCAGTATATGGGACCGGTGCTCTACCCACTGAGCCACAGGCACTGCCCAGAAATTTGCATATATATTAAAGTGTATAATATAAGTAATATATTAAAATAAATTTATAATAAATATTATAGTCCAGGCTCAGCGCCTGTGGCTCAATCGGCTAAGGCGCCAGCCACGTACACCTAAGGTGGCGGGTTCGAATCCCCAGCCTGGGCCCGCCAAACAACAATGATGGCTGCAACCAAAAAATGGCCAGGCGTTTTGTGGCGGGCGCCTGTGATCCCAGCTACTTGGGAGGCGGAGGCAGGAGACTCGCTTGAGCCCAGGAGTTGGAGGTTGCTATGAGCTGTGATGCCATGGCACTCTACCCAGAGGGATAGCTTGAGGCTCCGTCTCAAAAAAAAAAAACCATTTTATTTTCATTGAGAGAATCTGTTGTCACATTTCCAAGTGTTAATATCCTTTATTAGTCATTGCTCAGTAATAGGTTACGCTATAATTACAAAGTGAATCAGACAACTGAAGATCAGTACTTTACAGAATTTTTTTGTTGCTTTGAAATTTTAATTGGAATTCCTCATAAAAATATGTTCCATGTTTCTGTCTTATGTACAACAATTTGTACTCCATGACTGAAAGTCATTAATGATATTCTCTTAGTCTATTCAGGATGCTATGACAAAATACCATAAACTGGGTTGCTTATAAATAACAGAAATTTATTTTTTATAGTTGTGAAGCTGAGAAACCCAACATCAAGTGTCTGTAGATTTAGTGTCTGGTGAGGGCCTGTCTTCCTGCTGTCACCTAACACAGAGGAAAGGGTTAGGCAACTCCCTGGGGCCTTTTAAAATATGGGCAGTAATGCCCTAATCGTCTCCTTAAAGGCCCACCTCCTAATACAATCATACTAGTGCTTAGGTTTCAACATACAAATTTGGAGGATATAAACATTTAAACCATAGCAGAGACATTCTCTAATTTTTGCTATTTTGCTGTGTGAGTAATTCTTTGGAGACTAATTCTGAGCTAACTCTTAAATCGTATAAGCTGCTTTGAACAATGTAGCTTAGCTGCCTGTCTCTAAAAATTCTTGATGAATCAAAATATGCACCTGGTCTTTTCTAAATTGGTTTCAGATTGATTGATTGACTTTAGGAGGGCAAGGCAAGGGGTGGAATGCTTCACTGTGTCATTTTAGGATGGCCTTGAACTCCTGGGCTTAAGTGATCCACTTCAGCCTTCCTGAGTAGCTAGGACTACGTGCTCACCATTGCACCCACTTGGTTTCAGATTTTTTATTGTCTTTTATAAAAGCATACCTTAAAAATATGCTTAACTTTCAAAATTCAAAGCATTTTTAAAGTTCAAATAAGTTATAACAGTGTCTTTTAGTGTTATGTTTTGTTACTGATGTCTTTTGTGTGTGAAAATGAGTAGAGCATGTTATTTGGATCATTACAGTATTCATCAGATGGAGACATTTCAATTTCATGAACTTCTAAGATATTACTGCAAAAAAAAAGTTAAAACCATGTCGCATTGTTGCCATCATAAGCCTAAATGCAACTTTGCTATTCAGCAGTTTGGCTTTTCAAGGCTTTTTTACAAACTTATAGGATCGTTCTGTGCTGAATAACAGATACTGTTTAATTACAGTTTGGCTGCATATTATTTTATCTGCTTCCCATTTGTATTCTTAGCTGAACAAGTGCCTCTCGAATATTATTCCTTGTTTCTTATCCTCAGTTTTACCCGGTTCATTAGTATACCTTTGCAGTTAAATGGTATAAATTTTCATGGTAATATAAAAAATGAAATCTTTGTTAAGTGTGAATGTGGGGACTCTTTCTTCTTGAGCTAAATTAGGACCACAATTCTATCCTTAGATATACTTCTCAGGGCTGGGGGCTGAATGAAAAACACTCATTTCCTTCTAGACTAATTTTCTTCTTTAATTTGTATGTTTTTTGTTTTTTGTTTTTTTTGAGACGGAGCCTCAAGCTATCCCCCTGGGTAGGGTGCCATGGCATCACAGCTCATACTCCTGGGCTCAAGCGAGTCTCCTGCCTCTGCCTCCCAAGTAGCTGGGACCACAGGCGCCCGCCACAACGCCTGGCCATTTTTTGTTTGCAGCCATCATTGTTGTTTGGCGGGCGGGGCTGGGGATTTGAACCCGCCACCTTAGGTGTACGTGGCTGGCGCCTTAGCCGATTGAGCCACAGGTGCCGAGCCTTTAATTTGTATGTTAAAAGAATTTTTTTTAAGAACATATTTTATGGCCATGTACAATGGCCCACATCTATAATCCTAGAACTCTGAGAGGCTGAAGTGGGAAGATCTTTTGAACTCAGGAATTTAAGACCAACCTGAGCAAAACAAGAACCCTTCTCTATTAAAAATAGAAAAATTAGCAAGGCATGAGTGGTATGTGCCTGTATCTTCAGTTACTCAGGAGGATAAGGCAAATGGATCACTTGAGCCTAGGAATTTGAGGTTACTGTGAGCTAGGTTAAGGCCGTAACACTCTAGCCAGAATAGCCGAGTGGACTCTGTCTCAAAACAAACAACAACAAAAAACATATTTCACGTCGTCATTATAAGCAAACTAGGAAATTTAAAAAATTTAAAACATTTAATACTCTACCACCTAGAGATAGCCATTGTTACAGATTGCATATGTAATTCTTCTAATCTTTTTTTTTTCTAATCTTTTTTCTTTACAAGCTTTGAGCCTTGCACCTGTGCTATCTTAACTAAGTTTATGCCGGTTATTTGTTATTTGATGATGAAGTTTGATGAGAATTCAGTCCCTTACTGATAGCACTGAAACTTCAAATAGTCCAAATGGTTATTTTTTTCTTATTATTTGTCTCAAACAAATTTAACCATCAATATGAATGGTTAAATAAAATCACCTTTTTTACAGTTAAATGAATACCTATAATCATTCTGTATTCAAGAAACTCTTGCTGCACCAGTCAACCAAAAAATAAATTGATGTGTCCATTGTTGTTTGAAAGTGCCCATTTTAAGGGTTTTGACAAATGTACAATGACATTTCCACCATTGTAGTATCATATAGAGTAGTTTCAGTGCCCTAAAAATCTGTACCCTCCCTTTTTATCCCTCCCTACCCACTGACCTGTGGCAACCACTCATCTTTATACTGTCTTTATACTTTCTGCTTTTCCTAGTATATCATATATATCCTTTCCCAGTTGGAATCATATAGTATGTATCCTTTTCAGATTGATTTCTTCAACTTAACAGTATGCTTCTAAGTTTCTTCATGTCTTTTCATGGTTCAATAGCTTTTCTGTTGTTGTTGTTTTAGCCTGAGTAATATTCAGTTGTCTGGATATATTAGGGTTTATTTACCTGTTCACCTGCTAAAGGACATCTTGATTGTTTCCCAGTTTTGATAGTTGGCAATAAAACTTAAAACCATGTACTGGTTTTTGTGGGGATGTAAGTTTTCAATTCACTCAGAAGATTATAGGGGGTGCAGTTGCTAGATAGTATGGCAAGAGTAGTTTTGTAAGAAAGTACCAACTTGTCTTCCAAAGCAGCTGTACCATTCTGTACCCCTCTAGCAGTGAGTGAGAGTTCCGTTGCTGCACATCCTTGCCAGTATTTGGTCTTGTCAGTGTTTAGGATTTTGATCCTTCTAATAGGTGTGTAGTGGTCCTTCACTGTTTTCATTTGTAATTCCTTGATGACATGGGATGTTGAATATCTTATGATTATTTGCCATCTTTGTGTCTTTGGGGAGGTGTCTGTTCAGGTCCTTCATCCATTTGTAATCACATTTTTTCTTCCTGTTGAATTTTAAGAGTTCTTTGTATATATTGGATAACAGTTTGTTATCAGATCTGTCTTTTGCAAATATTTTCTCTGTGTAGCCTGGCTTATTGTCTTGACAATTACCTTTTGCAGAGCAGAAGTTTTCAATTTTTATAAAGTCCAACTTATTTTCTTCATGTATTATGCCTTTCGGCATCGTATCTAAAAAGTCCTCTTCATACCCAAGGTCATCTAGGTTTTCTCTTTCGTTATTTTTTTTAATTCATAACTTTTTTCTTTTGTTTTTTATTTGTTAATTTTGCATTTTATGTTTAGGTTTATGATCCATTTTGAATTAATTTTTATGGCTTGGCGCCTGTGGCTCAATTGGCTAAGGCGCCAGCCACGTATACCTAAGGTGGCGGGTTCGAATCCCCAGCCCGGGCCTGCTAAACAACAATGAC
>CAUYQV010080321.1:0-100558 GCA_963574575.1 Galagoides demidoff
ATACAATGATTAAGCAAATGACATGAAATTTATGTTAACCAGCTTGATGAAAGTGTTTCAAATTGTATATGAAAACAGCACAATGTACCCCATGTTTGCATTAATGTATACAGATATCAATTAATAAAAAAAATAAATAAAAAATAAATAAATAAATAAAATAAACCAGGCAAATATAAGAAAGAAGGGTGGAGGGAGGGAGGAAAAACAGAGAGAGAGAGAAGAAATAAGAATAAAGAAAGACTATACCTTTAATGAAATATAATTAAGTGAATATTCATATTATGAGAATTCCAGAAGGAGAAAAAGAGGGAAAAAGCATAGAAAATCCATTTAATGAATAATGGCTAAAAAAAAAAAAAATTAAGTCTTGAAAGAAAGATAAACATCCAAATCCAGAAAGCTCAAAAATTCACAAACAGACTAAACACAAACAGGTCCTCTCTGAGCCAAAACCAGAAAAGCAAACATCTCTCTCTCTCTCTGTATCTCTATCTCTATCTATCTCTGTCTCCCCTCCTCTACCCCATCACACACATATATACATAGGAATGTACTTCAATATATCATATAAGTGTTTACATGTATTAATATAAATGTGTGTGTATGCACATGTACATATGTATATATGTATATATGAATTTCTAATCATTATCCTTAAGGGGCTCCATTGTGTATTTTCATGGTGGTGATGAGAACCTAGGTATTATAAAAACTTGTCCATTACTTTATATTCAGCAAATTTGAATACAGAACAATAGAAATTGTTCATTCTGAGGGGATTAGGGAGAAGATTAAAAAAGAAAGGTCAGAGTCTCTAGAACAGCGGTTCTCAACCTGTGGGTTGTGACCCCTTTTTAACAATGAAAATACAGTTGGCATTAGGAAGGCTGAGAACCACTGCTCTAGAACCTGTCAGATAATGTTAAAATGTCTCACATGTATGCCATTGGAATCCCAAAAGAAGCGAAGAGAAAAAAACTACAAAAACTATATAGAGCAATAATTACAGAAAATTTCCCAAATTTGGGGAAAGACATACAATTAATGATTCAAGACACTTAGTGAACCAGGTCATCTCAATTCAAACACAGCCTCTTCAAGACACATTGTAATGAACCTGTCCAAAGCCAAGATGAAAGAAAAAATTCTGCAATCAGCCAGGAGTAAACACCAACTGACCTACAGAGGCAGAGCCATTAGGATGACAGCATACTTTTCAACTGAAACCTTCTAAGCCAGAAGAGCATGGTCATTCACCTTCAACATTCTTAAATAAAGCAATTTTCAACCCAGAATTTGGTATCCTGCGAAATTAAGCTTCAAAATTGATAGAGAAATCAAATTTTTGCAGATATACAAGCACTGAGGAAATTCGTCACAACAAGATCAACTTTACAGGAAATATTTAGACCATTCTCAACACTGACCACCACAAAGGACCACCAGCAAAGCAAACACCCAGAAGCTAAAGGTCAAAACTCAGCTTCCACAATGGCACAAAGGGTAAAACTATACAACAATATGAAGGCTGTAGATGAGCTAATACAAGGGGGGAAGGCAGGGTAATGAGCAAGTGGGGAGAGGGGAAGAAGGAGAGAGATGGGGGGTCACGGTGTATGGCACACCTCTTGGGGGGCAGGACACAATAATAAGAGGGACTTTATCTAACAAATGCAATCAGCATAACCTAATTCTTTATACCCTCAATGAATCCCAAACGATAAAAGATAAAATAAATAAAATAAAAATTTAAAAAAGATATTGGATTTGTAGTTTTAAAATTTCCAAAAAGAAAACTTCAAGCCCAAATGGTTTGACTGATGAAATCAGGAAGAAAAATACCAATTCTACATAATCTTTCCAGAAAATAAGAACACAAGGAAAGACCTACCATTTCATTTTATGAAGTCAGCATTATCCTAATACCAAAACCAAAATACATTACAGAAAAATTAGAAACTTAGAGATCTTACAAGTATAGATATGAAACTGTCAACAAAACATTAGCAAATTGAAGTAATCTATACATAAAAATATATAACACATTATAACCAAGTAGTGCTCAAATGCAAGATTGCTTTAATATACAAAAGTCCGCAGAAAGCAACCTGTGAGGGAGGAGAATAAACTACCCTAATGGTTACTATGAACACTATTTAAGTGATGGGCAGGCTTGGCACCTGTGGCTCAATCGGCTAAGGCGCCAGCCATGTACACCTAAGGTGGCGGGTTTGAATACCCAGCCTGGGCCCGCCAAACAACAATGATGGCTACAACCAAAAAAAATGGCCAGGCGTTGTGGCGGGCGCCTGTGGTCCCAGCTGCTTGAGAGGCTGAGGCAGGAGACTCGCTTGAGCCCAGGAGTTGGAGGTTGCTGTGAGCTGTGATGCCATAGCACTCTACCCAGGGGGATAGCTTGAGGCTCCGTCTCAAAAAAAAAAAAAAGTGATAGGCACACCTATAGCCAGGTGTCAAACATTAAAAAAAAATAATCCATGTAACCTAAAACATTTGAAACTTGGTAATATTTTAAAATAAGTTTTTTAAAATCACTGAATTCATCATTTGATCATACCCAAGATCTTGGAATATGAGAAATATATATATATATATATATATATATTTAAAATATATAAATAAATAAAATCATCTCAATGAATACTAGAAAACATTCAACAAAATTCAACATTTATTCATGATAAAAAAAATTCTTAAAAGATAAAAAGGAACTTCCTTGATGGAGGGCATCTAGAAAAATCCTACAGTAATATATACCATGGTAAGAGACTGAATATTTTCTCCCTAAGACTACATAGAAGGAAAAATTCACAATTCCTAATCACCATAATGTTGTTGGGCATTAAGTAGTGTCATAAGGCAAGAAGAATTAAAAAAATGGATTGGGATTAATGAAATAGAACTATCTCTATTCACAAATGAAATGATTCTCTATGTAGAAAACTCTAAATAATTACATAAAAAAAACTACTAGGTAAACTAGTAAATTAGTAACCTAATAAAAAATTTTAACAAAGTCACCCAATCCAAATTCAATTGGACTATAGACATAAATGTAAAACTTTAAAACTTCAGAAATAAAACATAGGAGAAAAATCTTTGTGGTCTTAAGTTTCCAGACATTCTCTCACAGGCAAAATCCATAAACAAACAAACAAAAAATGATAACTAGGATTTATCAATATTCAAATAGCTTTTGCTCTGCAAGAAAAATTCTACTAAGAGGGCAAAAAGGCAAGTCAATGCTGGAGTTTTTTAAAACATTTCTGTAAGGAGCAACTTGTATCACAATATAGAAAATTAATACTTAAACACCAGTAATAATATGATAAAACAACTTTACTTTTTAAAGGACCAAAAAACTTGGTAGCTACATCAGAAAAAAATAGATATACAGACGGAAAGTAAGTTTATAAAAGATGCCCAACACTATTAGTCATTAGTTAAATACACATTAACTCTACAATGAGGTACTACTAAATATCTATTAGAATGGCTAAAATTTCAAAAATAATAATAAACTGAGTATAAAGGGCTTACAAGAATGTTAGGCAAGGTGAACATTAATCCATTGCTGATAAAAATGCAAATTAGACAGCCAGCTTAGTAAAGAATTTGGCATTTGCTTATGAAATAAAATATACACTTACCATATGAACCATCGATCCCACTTCACGGTATTTATCCAAATGAATTACAACCTTATTTTTACATAAAAGCCTTTACACAAACACTGATGGTGTCCTTACGTAGAATTGCCGAACACTAGAAATAGTCCAGATGTCTTTCCAGTGCCTTTTGGATTAACAAACTGGTGCATCCATACAATGGCGCACAATTCAACAATAAAAGGGATAAGCGTTAAATTGCCGAACAGCATGGACGAGTCTTAAATGGATTTTGCTAAATTCAATAGAAAAGCAGACGGACACCCAAGGCTACATCTGAAATAACTCATTTAATATGAAATTCTTATAAAGTCAAAACTATAGAGACTAAAATTGACTAATTGTTGTTTGCTTGGGATTTCTGACGGTTAGAACTCAAATGCAAAGAGGCCACACAAGATGATTTTTAGGTGATAAAACTATTCTGGTAGCAGAATGTCAGTAGATGCTAGGACAGAAAGAGGGCTATAAAAATATAAATCTCATTGTATTACAAATGTAAGGCATATCCTCACTGAAGGCAGTGCAGGGTGGCGGGGGAAGGCAGTTGGCCTAAGTAGCTTTGAGAAACAATGTTTTGTTTGGCTATTGTAAAGCAAAATACCAAATGAGTTATATTATGACTTGCTTGTATGTTCTAATCTCTGGGGTATTCGGTGACTTCCTGAATATTGTATGAAAAAGAAAAATAGTAACTTTACATTGGAGAAACCTCACAGATGCCATAAACTAGGGGTTAAGGTTAACATCACCAGGATACACGGATACAATGTACTCCTCCCTAAGATGTGGTTAAGAGGGCACTTCAGCCCACTGGTGTTCTTTACAAAAAAATCCATAACCCTTGTCTGACATAAGAAAATTTCTGTTGACCAAAAAACAGTGTGACCTTCTATAAAATACCAGAATAATACTCTTCAAAATTGTCAAGGTCATTACAAAAGTAAAAAATTGAGAAACTGTCCTGGAGTAAAAAAGGAAGGAGCCACAGTGACTAAGTTCTGTGTGGACTCCTAGAAAAGATCCTGAAGCAGAAAAAGGACAATGTAGGAAAACAGGTAAAATCAAAATAAAGTCTATACTTTACTAGTAATATTGTTCCAAGGTTAATTTCTTAGATTTGGTATATGTACAATTATTATGTAAGATGTTGAAATTAGGGAGAGCCAAGAAAGCATATGCAAGGTTTACCTATGCTATCTTTGCAACGTTTCTGAAAATCTAAAACTGTTTCAAAAAAAGTCTTTAAACCTGCCCATACCAAGTATATGCAAGGATGTGGAAAACTAAAATTCTAATACATTACTCAAATAAAGTAAAAAATGGAATAAGCAGTTTATAAAATAACATGTCAGTCTATCATATGACCCAGCCCTTCTCCCTCTTTGATATTTATCCAAGGGAAATAATCTATGTTCCCAAAAATACATTTTTTAAACAAATGCTTATATCAGCTTTATTGACAATAGCCCAAATCTAGAAACAACGCAAATGTCCATCAACAGATAAGCCGATAAAGAAACTATAGCCTTCCCATATAATGAAATTATTCAACAATAAAATGAAAGGACCTTTTAACAAGTATAAAAGCACAGATGAGCCTCAAAATTGTCATTCTAGGAGAAGAGTAAAAAACTACACACCATGTCTAGTTCTATTTATTTGAAATTCTAGATAATACCAAAATGACTACTATAACAGAAAGATCAGTGGTTGGGTGGGGGTGTTTTTAGAAGGAGAAATAGATTACAAAGAAGCACAGACAAATTTTAGGATGATGCAAATATTTGATACCTTGATTGTAATGAAAATGCCTCATATGGATTGGTGTGTACATGCATATATATATATATATATATATATATCAAAACTCTTTGAAATACACATTTTCAATATTGTCAGTTATTTTACTTCAATTATCTCTCAATAGAGTGCTGAAAGTCGCTGAAGAATACACTTGAAATGGATGCATTATACAACGTGCAAAATGCACCTCAATAAAGTTAGTGAAAAAAATGATAGTATGTTCAAGAAAATAAAAGAGAAATTGCAGAAAAATAGAGGAAAATACAGGTAATTTGAGAAATAATTTGATCTAATTAAAATAAATCAGTCTATTTTATCAGTTTTATTTATATACTGAATGTGAATAAATAAAATACTCCACGCAAAAGTCTAGAATTTTCAGAGTAGATTTTTTAGAATGATGTATAATCATTAAGAACAAGGAGATGGAGGGGGAAACATTAACATGTGGATTATGGTTAAAAGCCCTAATGTGTGTAGTCAGTATTCCAGAGAGAAGAGAGAAAACACACCAAAAGCCATATAAAATTAAGTAAAAACTGAGACTTATCCAAGACTGATAATTTATTTGAATCCTAAGAATCAACTAATTCTATACATCTCAAGCTTGAGAAATGAAAAAAGAATTTATATCTAGGTACAGTAAGGCTATTAAATACTTAAAAATAGCTAGAAGGAAAAGACTCTGTACCTTTAAATGAGACACTAAAACTGACACTCGCCTGGGGGACATACCAGACTCTGTATCTATAAATATGAAAAATAAATTAGGCCAGTGTGGTGGCACATGCCTGTGGTCCCAGCTACTTGGGAGGCTGAGAAGTCAGGAGCACCTGAGCCCAAAAGATGGCGGTTACAGGGAGCTATGATTGTCACTTTACTTCAGTCTGGGTGACAAGAGGACAGGCAAAATGATCCTGTCTCTGAAAAAAAAAAAAAAACAAAACAAAAAGATGAAACAAAGTTATGGAATCAAGAAGAAAGTAGAATGATACCTTTAAGGTCTTGAAAGAAAAATAACTAACTTAATAGGACTGTACCCAGTGAAAATAGCCTTTATCAATGAGTATGGGATAAAGTTATTTCAAAAGAAAAAAGACTGAGAGAATCCAGCAGATCTGCATCAAAAGAGACACAAAAGGAAGTTCTTCCTGTAAAAAATTATTCCAGAAGTAAACAAGTAAGAATAACTGAAAAAGTAAATATATGGAAACATGTAATTAAATAGTGATTAAGTAATAATTATTCAATAATAATAGCAATATCTTGAGGGCTTTAAAATGTACACAATTAAACTGAATAACAACAGTAAGTCAAACGAGGAAAGGATTTAAAAGAAATTAATGCTCAGAGGTTATAGTGTTGGTGAGGAGGATGTGAAAGAATTTACAGTAGACTTAATGTTATGAGTTAAAGGATATATTTTCATCTCTGGGGTATCCACTAAAAGAACAATGAAAAAATATGTGAACAACAGGTTAATAGAGGGGGAAAAGTAACTCATTTTAAAAATCAATTAATCAAAAGTATAATAAAAGAGAAATACAACAAAAGCATAATCCAAAAAGGAGAAAGAATAATTTTTGTGCAGAAAAATACATGTGCAATGCAAAGAATATTGATTACATAAACTAAATAGTAATAACTTGCACAGTTTAAATTATACATAGATTTAACAGTTATGAGAGAGAAAATGGAACAATATCAAATAGAAAACATATAGGAAAATTAGCATCATAAGGCAAAATAAATCAGTCCCTACATTGAATGTAAATAAATAAAATATCCCAAACAAAAGTCTAGAATTTTCAGAGTAGACTTTTTTAATCAACAATAAGAAAAACTATATGCTGCTCAATCAAAATATACTTTCAATTTGATAAAAATAATTAAAAATTAAAATATGGAAGAAGTTTATGCAAATAGTATCTATAATAAATCAAATATTATAGCTACATCATCAGACAAAATAGAATTTAAGCAAGAAGCATTATCAGACATAAGAAAAGACATTTCATAATGATAAAAGGTTAGTTCACAAAAAATACCTAAATTCTAAGGCTGTGTGTCTCCAGTAACATAACTTCAAAATATATCATCCCAACTAGACCAAAATTAGGGAGAAATAGACAAATTCATAGTCACAATAGGAAACATTGTGACACAACCGTGTATTCAAGGGCACATGAATGGTGGCCATGAAGTAAACCACAATAACTTTCAAGCTAAGATCACTCACAAGTTCTTGAATCATAGTGGAAATAGTTTAGAAACTACCAACAAAAAATAAATAAATAAATAACTAGAAAACTTCTTGAAAATAAGCAATATGCTTCAAAATAAACCCTGGGTCAAAGAAAAAAATTAAAAAACAAAATAATGTTTAACTGGACGACATTGAAAATGAAATATGTCAAAATATATGAAATGCAGCAAAAACAAGATTGAGGAGAAAAATTCACAGCTTTAAGAGAGCAGAAGAAAAACAAAAAGATAAATGCTGTAGCCATAGATATCAAGAAGCCAGAAAAAGAATAGTAAATCACAGCAAGAGAAATTAGAAAGTAAATAGGAACAAAGATCAATAAAATTGTTTAAACATAATAAAGTAATAAACCCAAAAGTTGTTTTGGAAATGAATTAGGATATAAAATGTAAATAACAAAATTAGGAATAAAAAGAACTATGTATTTTGTACCATGATATTTGATAATTTAGATGAAATGGACAGATACCTTCAAAATCACAACAAAACTGACTCAAGAAATGATTCACATACTAATCTAAATGCACATACTAATGTGTGCGTGTTGTATGGATATATCAGCACATATTCAATGTGAGCTTGATTCACTACTACAGCGGTTCTCAACCTGTGGGTTGCGACCCCTTTCTAACAATGAAAATACATCGCAGCATTAGGAAGGCTGAGAACCACTGCACTAGTAGATTCTTCCAAACATCAAGGAAGAAGCCATGCTAACTTTACACATAAGTACCAGAAATAGAGAAATAGGACTTTCTATTTCATCCTAAGAGCCCAGTATTCAACAGTCTTGAATCTGAAATTGACAAAGATAGTACCACGTAGGAAACAGATAAACTCTCCATGAGTTTATCAGCAAAATATTAGAAAATTAAATGTGGTGATATTATATACTAAGAAGAAATTATGATCAAGCATAATTTAAGTTATAATAAATGGCTTAGCTTTCAAAAGTCCATCAGTGTGAGAGTTTCTGAACAAGATGATGTAGAATCACTTCTCCCTGCTCGTCTCTGCTAAATACAAGGACAACTACTGGAAATAATGCAAAAGGCAATCAAAGATGAACTCTAAAAGATGTCAATGTAAAGAGGAAGGAAAAGCAGTCAAGGAACGCAACACTAGAGGAAAACGCACAGTGACAGGATGTCTTATGGACTCCAACAGAAGGACAAAAAGGAACTCAGAATTTTCTAAATTCCATTCTAGCTACAGATGATGACTCAGGGAAGCTCTTGCTTCCCTCAGGTAGACCAGCCCAGAAAAACCAGCAGAGATAATTAGGAGTTCCATTAAAAAATAAATAAAAGAAATAAACGACCAGCAGAGATAATTAGGAGTTCCATTAAAAAATAAATGACCCAGCCCTGGCAGTGGAGCAACACTGTTCTTCCACACCGATCGGAGATTCCCCTGACTTACCTAGGGACCCTGTGCAGTTGAAGATCTCACCATTATAGGCACACGGCCCGGGAACGGTCTTTGTCTTTGTGAGCCTGAGACTCCATTCCCCCACTGAGAGATGCTCAGGCAGCTAGGCAGAATAAGCAAAGGTGATTCCAACACAAGTGCCCAGTACATGAAATCTCTTCATCCCAGAGTGTCTCAGTCTCTCCTTCTCCACTGAGACTCAGAAGGTGACACTGGCAAGGGGTATCTACCCATAACAAAGCTCCAGCCAAGGAAATGATCTCCTTGCCCTCTAGGCAGGAGAGTCTGGTAACCTCTGCCCATCCATGAGAAGTTCTTCTCATTCTCACAGGCCAGAAATTCCTTTTTCAATGAGAGGTGCTAGATGGCCCATCCTGGGAAAACTCCACTTATGCTCATTAGGAAGCATGAAGAAAGAGCAGTGAGAGCCCCAATAATTCCAGTAAACTTAAGTAGATAAAAATACTACTGCAAAAATAATACTAGCTATTATGATTAAGTAGTCATTGAAAACACAGTAGACAAAAGTAGGCCAGACCTGTATGCTAGAATTAAGTAGGATAAGTCCCTACTAAAACAAAAGATTTAAATAGAACACACAGTCTCCTAATCTCAGGATATAATGAAGAATTACCCATCATACCAAGATCAAGGAAAATCACAACTTGAGTAAGAAATGACAATTGACTGATCTTAAGATCAAGATTAATAAGATGTTTTAATTACCTGATGAGAATTTTAAGGAAGTCATTATAAAAATGCTTCAATAAGCATTATGAATTCTCTTGAAAGAAATGTAAATATAGAAAAACTCAGCAAAGAATAAGAAGGAATAAAATAGAACTAAATGGAATATGGAGCTGAAAAAACTAATATCGAAAATGAAAACTCACTGGATGAAATCAATCAATGTTTAGAGGACAGAGGATAAAGTCAGTTAACTGTAAGACAGATCAATAAAATTTATCCAATGTGGAAACCAGAAAGAAAATAGGTTTAAAAGAAGTGAAAGGAGTCTCAGGATTTTGTGGGACAATTAACAAAGGATCACATGGCCAATAGTCATTCCACTGGAATACCAGAAAGAGAAGAGAAACAGAATGCGACAAAAAGACTATTCAAATAATTAAAGATTAGGGTTTACAAAATGTAGTGAAGACAAATGTATAAATTCAAGAAGACAGTAATCCCCCCAAAAAATAAGTAAAAAGATATTCACATTAAGACATAAATCTCCTGAAAAGTAATATACAAAAAAAAATCTTAAAACTACCTAGAGAACTGCTAACCAGGCAAATACCAATTTAAATTACAACAGATTTCTTAATATAAAACTATGGCTATCAATAGAAAATGGGGCAACACTTTGAAGTGCTGAAGAAAAGAACTCTCAACCATAAATTCTATATTCTCAACACATGCTTCCAAAATAAGAAGAAAGAAAGACATTCTCAGATGAAGAAATACCAAAGGAATATGTGGCTAGTGGACCAATCTTTTAAGAATAGTGAAGAAATCTTACTGAGCAGAAAGGAAATGATAACAGAAGGGTTCTTAAAGTATCAGGAAGTAAGAAAGAACAGAAGAGCTGAAATATGAGTCTATACTATCGTTCTCCTTGTGAATATTACAAATTAGATTTGAAGATTGAAAGAGAAATTATAACTGAGGGGAAAATGCAAGTTCCCCAAAACACAGAGAGAAACACTGTACTATCTGTGAGTGTTTAACGAAATTGCTATAAAATAGATTAAGATAGCCACCAGGCACAAGAGATGTGCCTTGGCACTTTCTTGCTTGAAGTGGCTGGCTTAAACCAACCCTGACTGCTTTAGAACCGCTTCAGTCGTCCCTTCAGCTAATTATAGTACTAAAATCTCTGCCTAGTGGCAAATTATAATATCATTAACATAATATTGGTTGTATAATGACACATGACGATTGTACTGCATATGCTTGATTTGTTTCAATGTGAACATACAATGATACAATGTAAGAGCTCTCCATCACTTGTTGGTAAGGGATTTAAGACAACACCAGAGGGTAGAAAGATGTGAGTTTTGCTAAGAAAAGTCTCCTGTGGAAGTGCCTTTTTAAGTAACCTCTTACAAACTCATCTAACTTGCCAAACTGAACTTGTTGGAGTCAAAACATTCTTTGGTCTCTTTGCTCCATCTGACTTTGGAATGAAGTTTCTGGGATTCTCCCAAAACAGCAATTCTATCCAATACTCAATAAAATGGCATTTAAAAGTAGGGAAGATAAAGGGACTACTAAATGGAAGTCAGGTTTTGGCACTTCAGTCAAAGTCATAAAAATGTCAATACTAATAGACTGTGATAAATCAGAAATGTATATTGTAATTGTAATAACTATAGCAATCACTAAAAGAACTATGCAAAGACATATACTAAGAAACATTGTAATAAATCAAGATTGAATCCTTAAAATATTCAAGTAGTCTATAGGAAGGTAAGAAAAGAGAAACAGAGAAATGAAAAACAGAGGCAACAAACTATGACTATGATTTAGCACTTACACAAGTGCTAAAACAATAATTTCCTGAAACCTTAATAATGTAAATACACTAATTAAAACACAAAGATTGGGGCGGCACCTGTGGCTCAAAGGAGTAGGGTGCCAGCCCCATATGCTGGAGGTGGCGGGTTCAAACCCAGCCCCAGCCAAAAACTGCAAAAAATAAATAAATAGATAGATAAAACAAAGATTAACAGAATGGGATAAAAGTGATCCAACTATATGATGCTTTCAAGAAACTCAACTCAAAGGCAATGGTAGGCTGAAAGTCAAAGAATGTAAAGATACAACACACAAATATTACATTTTATAGGCAGAAATCACTAAATTAATAGCAAATAAATAAAATTACCAGTAACGAAGAAAGACACTACATAATATTAAAAGGAGAGATCTGTTGGGAAGACAATGATCCTAACAACAGATTCACAAAATCCATAAAGCAGAAATTAATAGAACTGAGAAAAAAATGGGGAAATTGACAATTAAAGTAGGGGACATCAACAGTCTCAGCTTAGCATCTGATAGAAGTAATAGAATATCAACAAGGGTATTAGAACTCTGAATAATACAATCAACTGATAATACCTAATTAACCCATATGGAACATTCTACCCAATAGCAGCAGAAAACATTTTTTTCAAGTGCCTACTGAACATTCACCAAAGTAGATCATAATCACGAAAAAGTCCCAATGAAATTTAAAGAATTGATATCATAGAGAATTGTTCAAGAATAAGACTAGAATTCAATAATAGAAAAATAAGAGTAAAATCTCTAAACTTGTGAAAATTAACAACACACTTTTAACTAATCCACTGATCTAACAGTAAATCTCAAAAAAATAGAAGATTCATACAACTGAATGATAGTGAAATATAATATACAAAATATGTAGAAAGCAGCCAATATAGCTTCTGATAGGAAAATTTATAGCACAAAAAACTTACATTAAAAGGGGTAAATGTCTCAAATAATTACACGTTCTGCCTCAAGAAGTTATAAAAAGGAAGAGCCAAAGAAATCCAAAGCTATCAGAAATAAATAGTAAAGAACAGAAATAATTATGTTGAAAATAGGAAAACAATAAAGAAAATGAGCAAAAAAAAGGTAATTCTTCTAGAAAAATCAATAAAAGCGGTAAACCTCTAACAAGACTAACAAAAATAATAAAAAAGAAGACACAAATCACAAGTCAGGAATGACACAGGAGATACTATTATAGATACTGCACCAATTTAAAGGATAAAAGGGAATAACACAAACAACTTTACACTTATAAAAACGGCAAGTTCAAAGAAATGGATCAATTCCTTGAAACCCACAAGCTACTAAAATTCAACCATCGTGAAACAGATCATCTGAATAGTTCAATAACCATTAAAGAAATTGGAATTGTAACTTAAAAGCTTCTGGAAAAGAAATCCCCAGGCCATTATGATTTCACTGAAGAATTCTATCAAACATCTAAACAATTATACCAATTCTACACAACAATCTCATCCATGAGTTAGAAGACAAAGGGGTATTTTCATGCATATTTTATGAGGCTAGTACTACCCTGATGTCTAAACTAGACAAAGACAGTACAGTAAAGTAAAACTACTTCTCAGTTTTCTCATGAGATTAGGACAGAAAAGACTTTAATAATGTATTAGCAAATAAAATTCAACCATTTATTAAAAGTTACAGTAATCAAGAGAGTGTAGTATTAGCAGAGAGATGGGCACATTGATCAATGGAACAGACTTGAGAAGCCAGGAATAGATTGACACAAATATGCTCTAATGATTTATGGCAAAGGTCCAGAGCAACTCTATGGAGAATGAATAGGCCTTTTAAGCAAATGGTGATGAAAGCAAGAGGACACCCGTAGCCTAAAAAAATGAACGTCAACCTAAACTGCACAACTTATAAATTAACTAATTCAAAATAGATCATGGGGCTTGGCGCCTGTGGCTCAATCGGCTAAGGCGCCAGCCACGTACACCTAAGGTGGCGGGTTCAAATCCCCAGCCCGGGCCCACCAAACAACAATAATGGCTGCAACCAAAAAAAAAAATGGCCGGGTGTTGTGGCGGGTGCCTGTAGTCCCAGCTACTTGGGAGGTGGAGGCAGGAGACTCACTTGAGCCCAGGAGTTGGAGGTTGCTATGAGCTGTGATGCCATGGCTCTTTACCCAGGGGGATAGCTTGAGGCTCCATCTCAAAAAAAAAAAAAAATAGATCATGGACTTAAATGTAAAACATAAACATACAAAACTTTTAGAAGAAACATAGGAGAAAATAATTAGCATGTAGGAAGACACAAGGATTCTTAGACTGGATGTTAAAGACATGATCTATAAAAGGAAAATACAACAAGCTTAACTTCATCCAAATTTAAAACTTGAGCTTTGCAAAAGATGTTTAGCAGAGAATGAAAAGACAGCCACAGAGTGCAATGAAATATTTGTAAACCACACATCTAACAAAGGACTAGTATCTATAACATATAGAACACTCAAAACTCAGCAGGACCAAATAAGTAATTAGAAAAACAGGAAAAACACTTGGACAGACATTTCATGGAAGAGGATATCCAGATGGCAATAGTCAAGTAAGCACTTAAAAAAAATGTTCAATATCACTGACCACTGGAAAGCATAAATGAGAACCACAATAAGGTATCTCTACACAATTATTAAATCAAAAATAATGATAAGGCAAAATACTGGTGGATGTGAAGGAACTTTCTCTCAGACATTTCATGGCTGATGTGTAAAATAGTATAACTATTATGGCAAACCTTTTGGTAGTCTTTTTTTTTTTTTAATAACACTGAACATGTAATTACCACTTGACCAAGTAATCGATCATACTTTTAGGCATTTATCTAGAAAACTTGTAGGCAAATGCTTATAGCAGCTTTACTCATAATGTCCCCAAACTGCAAACAACTCAAATGTTCTGCGTTCTGTAAATGGTTAAACAAACAAGGGGCCATCCATTTTTTGAAATATTACTTAGCAATAAAAGGAAGAAACTATTGATACGTGCAACAACTTAAATTTATCTCTAGGAAATTATGTTGAATGAAAAAAGTTGATAAAAATTATAGGCAGTGCCTGTGGCTCAGTGAGTAAGGTGCCAGCCCTATATGCTGAGGGTGGCGGGTTCAAACCTGGCTCGGGCAAAATGCAACAAAAAAATAGCCAGGCATTATGGCAGGTGCCTGTAGTTCCAGCTACTTGGGAGGCGGAGACAAGAGAATTGCCTAAGCCCAGGAGCTGGAGGTTGCTATGAGCTGCAACGCCAAGGCACTCCACCGAGGTTGACAAAGTGAGACTCTGTCTCTAAAAATAAATAAATAAATAAACATTTTTTTTTTAAATTATAATAGTGTACCATTAAAGTTATATAACATTTTTAACAGGTTTTTTTTAAGAAACAGAGTCTCACCTTGTCGCCCTCAGTAGAGTGCTATGGCATCACACCTCACAGCAACCTCCGGCTCTTGAGCTTAGGAGATTCTCTTGCATCAGCCTCCCAAGCAGGTGGGACTACAGGTGCCTGCCACAACACCTGGCTATTTTTTTTGTTGCAGTTTGGACAGGGCAGGGCCTGAACCCTCCACCCTTGGTATATGGGGCCGGCGCCCTACTCACTGAGCTACAGGCACCACCCTATATAACATTTTTATTTTTTTTAATTTATTGTTGGGGATTCATTGAGGGTACAAGAAACCAGGTTTCACTGATTTCATTTATTAGGTAAAGTCCCTCTTACAATCCTGTTTTGCCCCCAAAAGGTGTGGCACACACAGAGACCCCACCCTCTCCCTCCTTCGCTCTCTCTGTTCTTCCCTTCCCCAGTCCTCCTCCCATTTTTAAATGATAACATCTTAGAAATAGAGAATAGAATAGATTACTGGTTGTCAAGAATGTGAAGGGCAGGGAGATATGAGATAAGTACATGCGTGAAACAGTAAATGGGGAAATCTTTCTGATAACAGAATTATTCTGTCTTGACTGTAGTGGTGGATACACCAACTCTCATGTGATAAAACGGAATAGAACTAAATTCACACAAACACACAAGTAATGAAACAGGGAAAATGTGGATCTGAATTAGATCCGTGGGTTACATCAATGTTAATATCCTTGTTTTGATATTGCACAACAGTTATTACAAGTTCTCACCATTGGGAGAAACAATAGGGTCTCTCTATTATTTATTATAACTGCATGCTAATCTCAAAGTAAAAAGCTAATTAAAATCATACAAAAAGAAAGATAAATCAGAAGGTAACCATAGCAAACACTGAAATATATTATTATATATTAAGTGAAATAGTATGATATGGTAATGATGCAAAGAAAAAGAAATGAGGAGCATCAAACAGGAAAAAAAAATTAGTCAACATAATTTATCATATTAAGGGGAAATATAATAAAAATTACATAATTATCTGCTTAGACGCTAAATAGCCTTTGAATAAACATAATACTGATTCTTGACAAAAATATTTGCAAACTAGAAATTCAAGGGAATTTTTTTAGTCTGAAAAAAGAACAACCAATATTAAGTAGTAAACATAATATAAAAGGATGAATTATTAAAAGCTATCTTGTGGTATCAAGAACAAGGACTTTGCAAGTGATATTTGCAAGATATTAAAGTAATAGAGCCCAAACCTGCAACTAGCCCAGATAATTACACAAATTCTTTCCAACTTTCAGGAGTTTCATCAATATAAGTGCAAAAAATGAGCAATTCTGCCTGGCACAGTGGCTCATGCCTGCAATCCTAGCACTCTGGGAGGTTCAGGTGGAAGGATCTATTGAGCTCAGGAGTTTGAGACCAGCCTGAGCAAGAGTGAGACCCCATCTCTACTAAAAACAGAAAAACCATCTGGGTGTTGTGGTGGGCGCCTATAGTTCCAGCTACTTGGAAGGCTTAAGCAGGGGGATCACTAGAGCCCAAGAATTTGAGGTTGATGGGAGGCTATGATGCCATGGCACTCTCATGGGCCATGGTGACCCATGTCTCCAAGGTGACAGAGTAAGAAAAAAAAATAAGAATGAGCAATTCTTTATTTATGTTATGCAAAGCACACAAGCTGAACACAGGCATCTGAGACAGAAATGATGTGAACGTTGCTATGTGTGCACTGAGAGGAAAACCCCAACTGCAGTAACAAAAAAAACAAATGTGCATGACATGGAAATGGGAAGCCAGAACCAACCCCTCGGAGAGGACCCCTCACTTCTAGAAAAAAGATACACGTTGACCATAAAGTTAGCTGTGGTTTTTCATATATGTCCTTTCATATGTTGAGGAAATTTCCTTCTATTCCTAAACTCTTAAAAGTTTTTATCAAGAACGGATGTTGGACTTTGTCAAATGCTTGGTCTGCATCAACTGTGATGACCCTGCAGTTTTTCTGTCTTATTGTGTCAATGTGATGTATCACGTGGAGGTTGATTTGCACATATTAAACCAGCCTTGTATACCAGGAATAAATCCCACTTGGTCATGAAGTTTAACATTTTCAATATGCTGTTGGATTTGGACAGGATGTTTAATAGTTTCAGTATGTTGTTGGATTTTGTTTACTAATATTTTATTGAGGATTTCTGCATCACAGAAATCAGCCTATATTTTTCTTTACTTGTGACACCTTTGTCTGACGTAGGTATCAAGGTGGGGTTGGCCTCATAACTTGGATTTGAAAGTAATTTCTTGAGCTCTGTGTTTGTGAATCTTTCTAAATATAGAATATAAATGTCCTAACACAACAACTAAGAAAATGACATGAAGGCTATGCTAACCAATTGGATGAAAGTATTTCAAATTTTATATAGAAACAACACATTGTACCCCATGAGAGTATTAATGTACACAGCTATGATTCATTAAAAAATAAAAAAAAAGAGGTATGAAGGTATGAGTACTTCTCAGTTGTAAGTGGGAGCTAAATGATGGGTACATGTGGTCATACAAAGTGGTACAATGAACATTGGAAACTAAGAAGTAGGTTGGGTGGGAGATGAGTGAGGGATCAAAAATTACCTATTAGGTACAATGTATACTATTTGCATGACAGGCACGTGTTAAAAGTTCTGACTTCACTATTATACAATTTATCCACCTAATAACCCTATAACGCCACTGAAATTTAAAAAAAAAAAACTTTCTTTAGAATATGTACTTAGGGGAAAAAAAGGGAGAAAGGGTTGGTATTAATTCTCCTTTGAATGTTTGGCAGAATTTGGCTGTGGAACCATCTGGTCTTGGGCTTCTTTTAGAAGTTTGTGACTCCTTCTTCAATCTCTTGATTTTTTATTAGTCTGTGTAGGCTTTCTATTTCTTCCTGACTTGATCTTGGTAGGTTGTTTAGTTTTCTATAATTTTTTCCTCCAAGATTTGTTACTAAGTAAGAATGTCCACTCTCAACCCTTCTACTGAACATGGTACTGGAATTACTACCAAGAGCAATTAGACGAGAGAAAGAAAAAGTATCCAAATCAGAAAGGAAGAAGTAAAATTATCTGTTTGCAGATGATGCACTCCTATAGTAAAACCCCCCAAAGTTTCTACACACACCGAATAAAGGCTACTAGAACTAATAAATGAATTAAGGAAATTTGCAGAATACAAATACAAAAACCAGTAGCATTTTTATACAGAAATAACAGTTAATACAGCTGAAGTGAAAGAGACATCAAGAGAACAATTCCATTCATAATAGCATCAAAAATACATAGGGGTTAATTGAACCAAAAAAGTAAAAGATCTCTACACCAAACACAATAAGACGTTGATGAAAGAGATTGAAGAAGACACAAATTAGAAAAATTAATATGGTTAAAATGTGCATACTACCCAAAGTACTATAAAGATTTAACACAATCCGTTATCAAAATCTCCATGGCGTGCTTCACAAAATATGAACAACAATCTTACAATTAATATGAAATCTTAAAAGACCCTGAATAGCTAAAAACAATTTTGGAAAAAGAAAAGTTGGAAGTATCACACTTTCTAATTTAAAATTAGAGCAATCAAAACAGTCTATGACTGGCATAAAAGCAGACACAAAGCCCAATGGAATAGAATAGAGAGCCCCCAAACAAATCTAAATATAACATGCCCAACTAATTTTTGACAAAGTCATTAAGAGAATATAATGAAAATAGAATAACCTCTTCCATAAATGGTGCTAGGAAAACTGGATTTCCACCATATGGAAAACAATCAAATCGGATTCTTAGCATACATAATACGTGCAATCAATTCAAAATAGACAAAAGACTTTATCAATATAAGACCAGAAGATATAAAACTTGTAGAAGAGAACACAGGGGAAGAGATCCCAACTACGGAGTGGCCTTGGCAATAATTTTTTTTTTTTTGGGGGGGTGGGTACCACACCAAAATCTCAGGCCACAAAATCAAAAGTAAAGAAATTGGGTGATATCAAGCTGAAAACCTACTGCACAGCAAAATCAAAAAAACAAAACAGCAGCCTAAAGACTCGGGAAAATACTTGCAAACCATATATCTGGCAAGGAGTTAATATCCAAAATTTACATTTAAAAAAGCACTGACACTACTTAATAGTGGAAAAACAGATAATCTGATAGAAAATAAGCAAAAATCCTGAATAGACATTTCCCCAAAAAAGATATGAAAAGGTGTTTACTGTCATTAATCATTAGGGAAATGCAAATCAAAACCACTACACCTGTTAGTATGGCTATTATCAGAGAGTCAAAAGATAACAAATGTTGGTGAGGCTATCAGAAAAATGTACATTGGAATAGAGATAGGTATAGCAATTATGGAAAACAGTGTTAAAGTTTCTTAAAAAATTAAAAATAGAACTACCATATATTTCGGTAATTCCTTTTCTGGTCATATATCCAAAGGGAATGAAGTCACCGGCTCATAAAGACATCTGCATTTCATGCTCACTGTAGCATTTTCGGGTTCATCACAATGCCCAAGATACAGAAACAATCTAAGTGTCCATTGACAGATGGATACAGAAACTTTGTTGCACACATACAATAGGATATCCTTGAGCCCTAAAAAAGAAAGAGATCTTGCTCTTTACCACCTCACAGATGAGTCTGGAGACATTATGCTGAATAAAGTAACCCAGACACAGAAAGATAAATATTGCATACTATCACTTATTTGTCAAATATACAGAGAGAGAAAACAAAGTAATAGTTATCAGATGAGTGTGTGTGTGTGTGTGTGTGTGTGTGTGTGGAAATCTGAGAATACAGGGATAGAAAGGATAGAAAGTTGCAGATATATAGGATGAATATGAGTTTTAATATATAGCATGATGACTATAGGAAATAAAATTGGACGGTGTATGCGATTCATACTAAATGAGTAGTTTTTAGCTGCCCTTCCACAAAAAAGGGGGGGTAACTGTGTGCAGTGACAAGTATGCTAAAAATGCTCCACCACAGTAACCTTGTCACTGTCTAGATGTATTTTATCACATCATGTTGTAGACCTTAAAACATGCACAATGAGATTTGGCTAAAAATAGAAAAGAAAAACATGAATATTCCATGGAAAAAAAAAAAAAGAAGACTCACAGAAAAGAATAAATTCTTCCTAACTGCTTTCTGGGACAGCTGGAATTACCAGTCATTCTGAAACTATGAGAAAAATTAAGACTATGCCCTGAGAACAGCCAAGCAGAAAGATAAAAAAAGACCCGAGCCTTTGATCTGGCCCTGAATGGCTGAATTGGCCCAACGCTGAAGCCACCCTTGGTCCTGGTCTCTTTCATGTGACATAGGAAGCCTTCCTCATTGTTTAATCCCTTTGAGGTGGACATTCTGTGACTTGCAGACAAGCACATTCTAATAATGCACAAAAATGAATTAAATGTATGCTGGGAGGAAAAAAGAGAGAATAAAAAGACTGACAATTTTAAAAAATCAGTAACGAGATATGCAAATTTTAGTCTAGTATATAGGAAAACATGGCATTCAAGGCAATGAGGTAAGAAAGGCTTACTATATAAACGGTAGTGGGGACCATTTAGTGAAAAACTAAAAGTTAGGTCATATCATAATTTATCACAAATCGATCCCAGGTAGATGGCAGATTTCATTGGAAAAAAATCAAACCACAAAAATAACTAAAGGAAAATATGAGTAAATGGTATTTACTTTGTGAACTGAGTATGACTTTCTAAGAAATACAATCATAGAAAGATATTGCAAATTAATAATCTAGTTATTGGACCACATACATTTTATATATATTTTTTGTTTGTTTTGTTTTGTTTTATTTGTTTTGGCCAGGGCTAGGTTTGAACCCACCACCTCCAGCACATGGGGCCGGCACCCTACCCTTTTGAGCCACAGGCCCCACCCACATTTTTAAGTGCCTCTATGTAAAAATATTTTTAATTCAAAGACATTTTATTGCAAAAAAAATTTGACACAAATAATTATTGATACCCATCTGAAAGAGAGGTTATATGGTTTATAAGAAAAATTTCACCCCAATATAAATGTGCAAAGGCCTTGAGGCATAATTTACAACATGCAAAATACAAATGATGAATAGATATATTTTCAAATGTATAATCACATGAGCAATCCAAATTTAGCTCATGTTTTTCATATTGCCAGCAAATTAGCAAAAATGTTTAATATGTGTCAATTAATTTTTTGAGCATAGGATGTAACAGAGACACACTACTCGTATATGTGAAAACTATTAAGCCTTCTATAAACAATTTGAAAATATGTATCAAGCAAATTGAGAGCCTAAAAGAATTATTATTCTTGGTCTGCTAATCCCACTTCTTCAAAAATACAGTCAGAGAATAAATAGAGGTATAATTCAAATTATATGTATGCTGGATGATTGTGATGTCTCTATTTTTACAATAATACAGCAAAAATGACTAAATACTAATATTTATCATATAGGAAGAGAAAATAAATGATGGCTGCCTTAAAATTGAGTAATGTGTTTCCATTAAAAAAATCACAGTTGTATAGGAGAGTAAAAGAAATGAGAAAATATTCTCAATACAGCATTTAGTGGGAAAGTCAGGACGTAAAATGCATCTACCACAAACAGCCATTTGATAAATACACATATCACTATCTCTATCTCACTTATGGAGGAAGAAAAAACTAAAGAAAAATGCACCAGAAATGCTAACAGCATTTATTTCTTGGTTTAAGGATTATAGCTGACTTTTATATTCTTCTTTTCATTTATCTGTATTTTCTAAAGATTCTACCCCAAATGAACATGTATTGATGAAATGCTACTTAAAACGAAATGTTTAATTGCACCTTTTCCTTAGCCCTTTGCCCAGATGAAGCCACAGTGTTTGTTTTGGTTCTCGGCTCTGTCAAAAACAGTTCTGCACAAGGGTTCAGAACGGTTGACATTTTACTTGAGAAATACGCTGGATGAATGTTAATCCACCAAGGGACTTAAATTTTGTTCTCTGCTGCGACTCTGTGTGCGTGGCCTGAGTCTCTCTGTGAGCAGCTTAATAGAGACACCACGCAATTCTCAGGCCAGGTCCTCCAGCCCCACCTCCACCCGCACCCCCTTCTTACTACTGTGCCCACTTCCAGGCTGCAGCCACCAATAAAGGCAGCTTTTGCTTCATTACCAGAGTTAGCCTCTTCAACCTGGCTTCACCTCTTGTAGCTTCTGAACCTGGAAAATGTGGGACAATTTGTAACATAGTGCCGCAGACCTGGGCGAGAATGTTAATGATGTACTTTAAAGCTGGGGAGGACTGGGGTCCTAGGGCGTGGCAAACGCTGCGTGACAAGCAATTATTACTCCGTGAAATCAGCAGCGGCCATGCTCTCCCGGGGACATGACATCGAGGGGGGCATTTGATTCCCGTCCAAAGACAGCTTTTATGAAGAATCAAAATTGACAGAGAAGATAGGAGAAGCGTCTTGAACTAGTAAAGAGAATGAGGCTTTTCCATTTCCCAGGGAAATTGCTGGAACAGGGAGGCCAAGCCAAGGGCACTGGTGAAACTTTTAAGTGCAGACCCAGGCCAAAGGGAAGAGATTTTGACACGTTAATACTGGCTCTAGGGACAGAGAAGGAACCTGTGGGCAGGGCGGGGAGAGGTGTCAAGAGTCGGGGAAGGACTGGGTCCTCCACCAACCCTCAGAAATCTGACTTACAGGTCTAACACAGCCACCCGCTTCTTGGGGTTACATAATCAAATCTCTCCCATCGCTGGGCCTCAGTTTCCCAAATGGAGCTGATGAGAAAACCACAGAGATTCAGACAATGAGGAGAGCCTCGGAACTCCCTACCCCAAATCCCTGCCTATTACAACCACCACAGTTGTGCTTCTACAGCTGTTTAACATAGTTTGGTCCCAATAAGATTCTGCTTCACCAGACTTGGGCCAAGGAAAATCAGCCCTGTTCCCTCATGCCACATCAGAGTCTCTCACGTTGGGATGCAAGGCAGAGGGCAAACCCACCACCTCTCTGGATGCTCCCACCCACTTTCCCACCACCCAAAGAGACTCACTGCCTCCACTGAGCCAGTGAACCTGGTGGATGCCACCCATGCATGGAAAATGAGGGTCCAATGGCCTGTGGGCAGTCGGCAATTTTCCCAGGGTTTTGCTGCACCAGGAACACTGAGTTAGAAGGGAGTGATTTCCCCACACCATTAGGCTGGAGAAGGGTACGCAGCCTCAGCAATCAGGTTATAAAAAAGGTTTCCTCGGGGCTGTTAACTGGTGCTATCACCCAGGCAAGTCATTTTGGGGGTGGGGACATGACAACCACGGTTTCTTTCCTCCATTGTTCTCACCAACACTGAACATCCCTGAAAATATATCCCATAAGAAGTGAAGTTCCACAGATCCCTCTCAGGCGCTGGTCTTTGTGAGGAGTGGACATCTCCTTGCAGGCACAGAAGGGGAGTTTGGCACTGTCCCGGCACACAGAGCTTAGTTAGTGGTACCTGCTTCTTAGGGCTGCACAGAAGGCTCCCATCTCTGACCCCAGGCTTGGGCACAGGGGTGGTGAGGAGCTGCAGTTCAGGGCAGAGGGCTCTGCTCTAGGCCTGCAGGCACCGCTCTGCTCCGTGGAGCCTGAGGGAGACGTGTTCACAGAAGGCACTGCCCCATGCTACGTGGCAGAGCTCTCACCGCCAAGTGCTGCATAGCACCAGTGCCCGGACTGACCCCTCTATTCCACGGGTGCAGGCTCACGTTACCTGCACCTTCCATCTGAGGAAAGGAAGGTTCAGAAAAGGGGAGCAGCACACACTCAGGAGAGTCAGGGCAGGGAGTGATATGTGCAATGCCCCTTTGTACACAGTAGATGCTCAATAGTTCCTGCCTCACTCCCTTTTCTCCCTCCAACACCTCCCACACACCCCACTTTGGAAACTTTACTACAGGTGGCTTCCGATAGACCTGTTAGAGTTCACGTCATGAGGTGAGGACATTTGCACAGACAAGCTCATTGACCCTCCTTTGGGGAGTTCTGTCTGCACAAAGAAAAACAAAGCCAAGTAGAAATTTGTGGAGCTCCTATTGCAGTTCTGACTCCTGAAAAAAACATCCTGCCAGTAGGAAGAAGCACGGACACCGCCTCCACCCCTGCCAAGACAAATAGGAGGCCAACTCCTGTACCAGCTGGAAGTGAATTCCTAGCAACCCCTGCTGCTGGTGGCAGACCCGTGCCAGACAGCTCCAAGTACAACACAGACAATTAATATTTTGCTTGGAGTTACACAGCAAGCTGGTGACATGGACCTTTGATTTTGCCATCCAGCGTTCCCTCAACAAGAATGTACTTCCAGGATGAGATAATTGAATTAGTAGTTGTCCAGCACCCTGCAATGCAAGGCGATCACCCACTCCTTCCCCCCGATGAAGGGGCTGAGTAATCGACAGTCTCTGGGTGCCACTTAATCTAAAACATCTGGGTGACTCACCCTCTCTGAGACTTCCCTCTAGGGCATTTAGTTTAAGAAAATATCCATTTGTTCCCTAACTTAAATGCGTCCTCTTGGTTTAAATATTAAAGAAACTACTTGGTCTTTGTCTGGTTTTGCTTACTGCATTTTTTTCTATTTTTACATATAAGTATAGATAAATATACATATACAAATACATATATATATGTATATGGATATGTGATATATATATCATCTTTTCAGGGAACTCTGCAGGCCCTGCCCAGCATAACGCATCCAGGAGTCTGCCCTGTGGTCCCTCTAGCAGCTGTGCATTCTGCGTGGCCAAGAGAGCTGTGATTTCGGCAGCTCCTCAGATGGCTGATCTTTGCACTGACTTTGTATGGCTTAGGACCCTACCTTCAAAGTTGCCACATACCCTCAGCTATTTCCCCTCTTATGTGAATAGCCTTTGTTCTTAAGTCACCCTGATTGCCAGTCTTTACTGTCCATCTTCCCCTCACAGTCCCATCTTCCGCCGAGAACCACGGCTCAGCCCTGCCTTCAGTGGTGCCCTACCCTGTGGCACCTTCCTAATCCCCTCTCCCTGCTTCATCTGAAACCCTCCAGACCTTGCTTTAGTGCACCCTGGGCCTGAATAACAAACATTTGCTAAGGTAAATCCCGTTCCCTGCTTTCCAGATAACTTCTCCTTAACAGTGATAAACCGCCAGGCAGACAGATAACAACTGGGATACGCAGTTATTAGGGGGAGATTTTAAAATGAAAAAGGATACATTTTAAAATAAAGCCCACTTGAAAATCAGTTTCCCTTCCAACTCAATTATGTGCAGACCTCCTGCTCAGAGGCTCCTTATATACACGCAAAGATTCCAGCTCCCACAGCTGCAGGGTTTTTGAGGAGTGTTGCCTTGGCAACGCAGAAGGCATAGACACCTGAAACAGGAAGTACAGGACACAGTGCCTCCTCCTTGCTCAGGCACCTGGAGTGGCCAGCCAGACCCCCAGTGTGGGACTCAAGAGTCAGCTGCCTAAGACTGACCCCCATGGCTAACAGTTCTGCCCACTGAGGAGTCTTGGCATTAGAGCTGAGCAGAAAGACAAGGGGTGAGAGGTAGCAAAGGAGCCAGCAGGCAGGACATGACTGTCACTCACCTCGGAGGAACACTCAGGATACAGGCAAGTACCCCGGGACCCTGGCAGCTGCTGATGTCACTTCAAAAGGCAGTTACACTCTGCAAGCTCCTTCACGCCAGTGGGACTGAGACAGCTCCCCCTTACCAGGTGAAAGTCCCAGTGCAAGCCACCTATCTTGCAGTAGTGACCCAAACCAATGCTGACCCCCCAGTACTAGTCCCCAGCAAGCCTCCCAGCTTTGAGCCTGCCTAGCAGACAATAGAGGCCTCAACATTGCAGTCCACACCCTGGCCCTTCAGACGGTCACAAGATCATCACAGGACAACCTCTCTAGGACACTATTAGTAAACCTCTGAGTTCCAACAGGTCTCCAAACCATGTGTCAACCATTGTGTCACAGCCAATTACTGAACCTCCTATTATTTATGGAACCAGCCAGAGACTATAACCTCCATCACAAGACTGCCTGAGAATCTCCTCCCTCCCCACCACATGTGGGCTGGGCCCAGGTCACCGGACCTTTCCCTGAGGAGCCTTCCTTCTCACAGTCTGTCACTGCTCTGTGCCACCCCTTCTTGCTCCCCAGCTCTCCCGCACTCCACCCTCCACACACGCATCCTTGTATTCTTATCTTGCAAAGAAGCCTAGACTCTCAGTACCCAGTGTCACTTAGTCCCTGCCTGCCCCTCTACCACCCGCAGCCACACTGGAAACCAAGGTAAAGGCTCTTTGAGGAGGGTTTGTCCAGCCGCTGCTGAGAGCTCATAATTTCAAGGACTGTCCTTCATCTCCCAGGCACTGTCATTAGTGGGGACAGCGTCCTCCCAAGTGTATAGAAATGCGTGTGTGTGTGTGTGTGATCACACGAGCCCATGTCTGAGCATATATGCCCATCAACTAACACGTTCATTCTTTCCTGAGAAGCTTAAGCTCCTGACACCATGAGCACACCCACCTCTTCCCTGACAAGCACATGGGTCTCCATCCAATACAGGCCATTTCTGGGAGCACACCCAACTCAGCCGGGTTGGCCAGGCCCTGGGCAGGCAGTCACTGGCCACCCCCCGATGCCCACCATCACTCCACATGCACACAGTAACCCCATGTGAATCTTTCATTTGGATAACTGTCCCGACCCCTTGCTTGCCATACTGACCTCTGAGTGCTAACCTCTATTAGACTCTTGGCTTCACAGGTCCCTCATAACTTTAGAGGTCCCCACTCTTTATGAAAGGCTACCTCGCTGCTATCTTTAATCTTAAAAACCTGTTCTCCACCCTCCACAAGAGGAGGAGGAAGAGGCAAGATATCACTGGAAAGACCCCAGGTGTACCACCTGCATCTGCACCAAAAAAAAAAGCCAAATCTCACCCTGAGTTGATCAGCTCACCTGCCTCACTGCTCTGCACTCCAGCATCCCCACTTCCCACCCTCCTTGGGGTTTATTTTTCTGTTCAGGGTCTTGTCTCACTCCTGGATCTGGTGGACACTCTGGCTGCAATCACTCTGTACAGCCTCAGCACCAGTTAACCCTTGTCCCCAAGATTTGGCTGACTTTAGTGTTCCCAGAAAACATGTTGTTCCTTCTAGACTCCAAGTGGTCCCACTGCTTGTACCAGTTATGACCAGGGTCCCCTGCTATATGCAAATAGACTACATTAGAGGCAATTTCGGTTTGGAAACCACTCCGTGCCTTCTCCCTAGCATTCCTGCTAAACACCAGTCTACAGCAGCACCAACAGACAGAGACCAGGACTGGGATTTCCTGGCCAGTGAGCAGTTGCTGAGAACCGGGAGCCCCTGGGTCCCTGCTGTTTTCTTTTCTTTTTTCTTTTTTTGAGACAGAGTCTCACTCAGTAGCCCTGGGGTTGAGTGCCATGACATCATAGCTCACAGCAACCTCAAACTCTTGGGTTCAAGTCATTCTCTTGCCTCAGCTTCCCAAGTAGCTGGGACTACAGGCACCCACCACAATGCCTGGCTATTTTTTTTTAAAGATGAGGTCATGCACTTGCTCAGGCTGGTCTCAAACTCCTGAGCTCAAGCAATCCACCCACCTTGGCCTCCCAGAGTGCTGGGATTACAGGCATGAGCCACCGTGCCCGGCCAACCCCTGCTGTTTTCAATGGCACCACAGCAGTAAGACCAGGAGGTGGGGACCTTGACACTTACCTTGCGCATGTCTTTGCCAAAGGTCTCGCTATAGGTCGTGCCAAGGATTTCAAACTGGACATAAGGATTCGAGCTGTCCTCCCGAAACTCCATCACTCCAGTGAGGCCAGTGATGTGGCCCTGCGGGAGGGAAGGAAAAACCGATGGAGGTGGGGAAAATGTGTTTGGGGTACAGAAAGGAGTCTCAAAGGCTAGGAAGAAAAAGGAAGTTGTCACCAAGGGGTAATCAGGCTGTGGACAGCTGTAATGAGGACAGAGTGGCTGGCACACCTAGAGTCTCCAAGCAGGATCATACTTCCCACACCATTGCTTGCAGGGGGAATCCCTGAGGCCTGCAGTCAATATGTTTAGAGGCCCTGCTACACTCCAGGCACAGTGCCAGCCATGAGAGTAAAGAGAGACTGACTGCTTTATCCCCACCCTCCTGAAGCTTAGTCTTCCTCTTGCAACCTGCTCCAGAGGATTCACCTGACCCGAGAAGGAAGTCAAAGGTCAATGAGAGCAGGTCAGATGCAGGGCAGTGAGTGCAGGGAGGCCAGAGGGAGCATTGGAGGCCAAACCCAACTCAAGTTCCGGCTTTGCCACCTGTGCCACCTTGGGCACACCGCCCATCTCCCAGCTTCAGCCTGAGCTAATTAGCTCCACATCACAGAGTCTGCAAGGACCGAAGGAGAAAACACGTACAAAGCACAGCATCTGGCACACGCTGGCTGAGATCCCCAGGCCTCTCCCTGACAGCTCAGTGGGCATCATGGAAGCAGCAGACAGCAGGGAGCTTAAGGGAGCCACAGTGAGCCCCCTTCCCTCATCAAGCCTGAGGTGGGAAGACCTCACCCAGCCTCATCTCCCATAGTCTCTATGAAGCAGAGGGGCTCCGGCTGTCTTGTGGGCTGAGTAGATTCACACCATTGTTCACTGCTATTGAAACCATGTGCAATTTATTGTGACTAAAGCTCCTAACATTATAGATTTCCCTAAATGCTCTTTTGAAGCCTCCAAAAGCCAATTCACTCTAACAAGTCTTCTACGGATTCCTCAATTCACTTCAAATCCTGTCTTCTAACTTGGTGTAACTCCTCCACACATGGGACACTTCACAGGTAAAGAGTGTGTACACACACATCACACACATGCACATGCTGAGTTCCTAGCTGATCAGCATGCGGCAGGGCCTGCTGAGACCACCCACCTCTCTTGGAGAGTGGCATCCTGCACGGTGGGGTATCTGGAAAACATGGGATAGGCAGCTGCCTCCATTTTTCACTTCCTGAGACCTTGAACAAGTTATTTAACCTCTCTGAAGCCAAATCTCCTCATATTAAAATGAGATAGTAATAATAGTACCTCAGGTTCTGGACAGAAAGAGCAGCAAGGAAAGAGACCAGGGCTTGCCAGTGAGGCCACACAGAGAGCCCTGCTCCAGGCCAGCTGCTGAAGGAGGCAGGGCATGGGGGCTATGAGGAGGGGTCTGTCTTTGGCCTTTGCCCAGGGAGGGAGGTCCCTCACACACACCTTTTTGATGGTGTCCAGCATGGACCGCCCTCCATTCCACGGCTTGGTGGACTTCCGTATGCAGTTCAGGCTGGCCATGCTGTGCCACTTCCGGTCCTCCAGCTTCCTGTGGAAGGCGTTGGCCAGCATCAGAACACTGTCGTACAGGTAGAGGTTGGAGATCTGCAAAGAGAGAGGAGGTAAAACCCTTTCCACAGGTGCGTTTCTAGAGTGCCAGAGAACCTTGCAGAAAGCTGGGGATATGGGGTGCCCCACATCTGTGCCAAGATCCTCTGGCTTCCAGGTGCTCATTCAAAAACCCAGCCCAGTGCTGGAGTCCTGAGTAGGATAAAACCTTGCCCTGCCTCGGAACCAAGAATAGGAGGCACATCCACATATTAAAAGGAGAACCAGCATGGGTAGCCCCTAATTGAGGCGGGCATGCAGACAAGTCCCTGCTCAGGTAAGGAGAGAGAGAAGGAAGAGTGGCAAGCTGGGTAGAAGGATTAGTGGGATGGAGGGAAGGCATGGCATTTGCATGCAAAGGTATCGAGGAGCAGGGCCAGCTCGGGCAGTGTTCGCCAGAGTTTTCTGTAAAGGACAAGACAGTGGAAATTTTAGGCTTTATGATCTTTTGCAACTGCTCAGCCCTGCTGCTATAACCTAAAAGCAGCCAGGGACAATATATATGCAAACAGGTGCAGCCACATGACATAAACATTATTTGCAGAAACAGGCTATGTGCTGAATTCACCCTGTGGGCCACTGTCAACAGACCCCTGGGTCAGTGGAACTGAAAACAGTTGGAGATGACTGTGCCAATGGCTTTGGTGGTGAAGGGCAAGATTGAGAAGAAGGCAGGGAATGAGCCATGCAGAGGCTGTGAGATGTGCTAAGGAGGAAAACAACAGAGGAGACTTTAGGGAGAAGGATGCCCTGGGTGGGTCTGTGGGCAGAAGGCTGGTGATCAACCTGGGCCTCAAAGTGAACACTCTGGTGGCTGGCTGTGCCTAGGGTGAATGGTGGCCTGAGTGACCACCTGGCAGTGAGGAAGGTGGTTAACAAGTGGTAGAGATTCCGCTGTCTGCTGTACAGTGGAGCCACAGTCACCCAGGGGAACACGTTTGGGATTTGCGACTGTGCCCATCTGAAAGCCACCCCTCTGCTTAGCTGTCTGCGGTGAGGCTGGATAATAAAGGAGACACAGCCCCATCCCAGAGCTCTGGAGAGTAAGACCATAAGAGAGAAGCTGGAGAGATAGTGCGAAGGACGGGGCTGCAGTGTGGGGGCCAACCCACCATGGGATCCAGGGGTGGCCAGGTCCGGTTCACCCTCCTGACTGGGATTTCAGAAGGAGAAACAGCATGATTAGCACCTGACTGAGCCGTGCATGTAGACAATGACCTGCTCGTGTGAGGAGGATGGAGGAAAGAAGAAGGAAAAGCTCAGGTAGACCCCACCCTGGATGAGCAGGAAGGCCAACACCTACCCTCTCAGGGGCCCAGCAGAAGCCCTCGGCAGGGAGAAGGGCAGCCCTGTTCTCAGATGTTACCCTCCCACCAGCCCAGTTGTCCCATGGGGAATAGGGGCACACAGCAGAGGAGGAAAGGGGGTGATGAAGAGAAATTGTCCAACCCTGATCAGGTGTGTGGCCCCCTGCTGATAACTATTGCACAAACAACCATCAGCCTAAGTGGGTCAAGGGGACCATGCTCTGAACACCTGAGCAGCAAGTAGTCTGCTAAAAATATTTCAGAAAAACAAAATCACCAGATAAAAATAGGAAGCTATGTCGGCCTTGCAGGATTCCTGGGAAGATCAAATAGACTCCTTGGGCTGCAGAAAGAACTCCTCTGCCCCAGCTGCACCACCCACCACTCCCCAATATGTCCCAGCACCCCAACACCTCCACCCCTTGTTCCCTGCATGTACTTTCTTTCCATACATGTCTTAATCTGAGTACCCCCAAAACAGAGCCCTAGATGGGAACTTGGGTGGTGGGAGCTCTCCCCAGCAACTGGAGCTGAGGTCCAAGATATCTAATGTGTCTCACCTGCCCACCACCCATGCTGGCCCATCCCACACTGTCACATCCAAGCAGAGCTGACCATTTCCCTGGTAGATGTCCCCGTGCATGGACCATTGTTGAGGAGCTCCATGCAGCCTGCCACTGTCCTGGGTCCTTTCTGTGACCACTGTGGGCCCTATGCCCTATGCCTTTTCCATGCTGGAGGTCCCACTCCCTGTTCCTGACAGCTCCCCAGCCCTCAGCAGCCTTCCACCATTCCAAAATTGCTTTGACACATCTTCTTCCCCACTAGAAAACAAACCCAAAATGGAGATGTTATAAGTGTCTAAGGTAAGCCACTCAGAATTTTAGAACTGGCTTGGATGGGGTTTTTTATGCCCAAAAGAATGACTTGAAGCTGAAGAGTCCTTGATGATGTAAAGATTTCTATTCTCAAAACATTCATAGGTGTCCCAGCCACCCACTCAGAGCTGATGCTATTTAGCCAGCTGGGAGCCTCGACCCACACCCACACCTATACACATTCACACATCAGAGCAAAGCCCACAGCACAGTCTCCGCGGTGGCTCAGACCAGAGCCTGAGGGAATTTCCTTTATCCCTCAGCACTGCTGTTCACAATGAATTAAGGTACTTAACAAATATATGAATGCAGGGAGGCCTGCAATGAAGAGGAAAGAGCAGGATGTGACTCAGAAAGGCCAAAGGAAGCCCTCAGTCCTCCCACAAGTGTGTCTGCTTGGTAGGGTAGAGGCACTGCAGGTCACAGGGACAGGATTGCGCAATGCTCTTTTCCAGGCACACTAAGGTCTCCCAACGCCCTCATGTCATCCTGGATGCACCCCTTTCCTCGATGGGCTACATGCTATCAGTTCATAAAGGTGCTTCCTCCACCAAACTTTGAGCTCCCTAGGTATTATCTCTAGAACCCAGTGCCTCCCAAGGCACACGGCTGGTGCTCAATGTATGTTTGATGGGAGGATGCAGGTGGGTACACGTATGCATGGATGCTAGGATAGAGGGAGGGAGAGACGAATGGATGGATGGATGAGTGACGGATGGATAGATGGATGGATGAGCTGCTTGTGGATGAATGATACATATGGTGGGATAGATGATGGAAAGATGGTCTGATGAGTGGATAGATAAATGGATGGATCGATCTTTTGCTAAGAAGATACCTACAAATTTGTTTTACAAAAAGAGAAAATATAGTAAACAGCAAGAAAAAGAGATCTGCTGCCTCCAACTTTCACTTGGGGGAAGCCGCCTTTGTTCAAACAGCAATTTGATTCTCATTTATCGCCTACTCAGAATGTCTTCTTGATCCTCCCTTGGAGCTGTTTCCAATTTATCCTGCCTCGTCTCCTCGTAAGACACTGTCTCCAAATTTCCTCCCGCCTTGGGCAGAAGCTAATGCTCCTGTATTGATCCGTGAATTCACTGTCTGCTCCTCAACCTCAGCATCTTCACTTAGGTGAGCAGGGCTGTGCAAACAAAGAAGTCAACAGTCCCCTGGTGGGAATACAGAGGGTGAGGAAGGCCTCACCCTCGCAGTCTTGTTGCCCAGAGAAGGGATTGTTGGAGGAGAAGATCAAGAGGAGATGGTAGAAAGGCAGAGCTACCAGATCCTGAAAAAACATAAGAGAAACCTTTCCTCGGGCTGGGTACCAGTGTCAGGGTTGATCACACCAAGCCTGTGAGCCAGGAGGTGAGGCAGGAAGGAGAGAGGCTCCCAGATGCAGGGACATTCACTCAGCATCAACAGGTGGAGGCCCATAGCTCAGGCTGGAGCCACAGGTCACAGGATCTGAAAAGGGTCCCCCTCACTTCTCAAGCAAGGCACAGCATAGAGTTGATGGGCAAAGCAGATTCTACCACTGTTCAAATGCTCATCCCTGTAGGAGGGAGCCCTGGGCTCTGGGCAGCCTAGGAACACTGCAGCACAAAGCTATAGAAATCATGAAAGGCGAGGGCAAATTTTAGAAGCAAGACAGGTCAAATTATCAAGGCCAAGGTCATGGCAGAAGGAATACCTGGCTGCACAGCAAATGACCTGGAACCAGAGCAGAAGTAAAGTTAGAGTAGACAAGAGCGAGAGTGGGTAGAGGGGGCTATGCTTTTCCCGAGAGCCTGTGGACACCAAATGGGAGAGAACTAAAGGTCGGACTGAGTGCTCCATTTAGCTCCCATAGAGATTTATGCCAAATTCCTCTTTCACTCATTGTCCATCATATAGTACAACCCTCAGGCTACTGTGTGAAGTTTGGGCAGGTGGCCCAAGAGGACCAGCAAGGGCTTTCAATTCGTGACAACCTCGGCCAGTCCTGTTCATGGTTGGACTCCCTAGTGTCTACAGCAGTTTGCAGATACAGTAAGTACGCAGTAAATGTTTCCCGAATGGATGAAGTAAATCTCCGCCCACATTCCCTTGCTGGGTCCCTGGAGAGGTGCAGTGTGGCAGCCCTGATTTACTCGCCCGTGAAATGCAGATGTTAATACCCCTACATGCCAGCTACTGTCCTGCTCTTTGCATGCATTTTTAATTTTAGAGAGAGAAGAGATGGAAAGGAATTGGAGGGGAAAATAAAGGAGCTAATCTGGCTCTTGACTTTAATGTTAACAAGCTGAGGGTTCATTCCAGGGTGTCCCCAGTAGCTGGCACCCAACACAGGCTCTAACACCAGAACATGAGGACACTGGGAAAGTGAATTTGTTTCTCCCAAAACCATTCATCCTCTACCCCAAGGCTTCATGTCCCTAAGGCCTTCCAAAGGCATGCAGGGGTTGTGTCTGGCTTCTGTAGCTTGTGGGTCAGAGACTGAGCAAGAATTAGAGCTGAGCATTAATCCCTAACCCCATTTAAAATCTGCTCACCTGCTCACCTGGGCATGTCTTTGGCTTGTAGCTACTGAAACATAGCCACCACTGCCACAGGGCTGCCTGCCCTAAGGTGTTGCCAGGGCACCCTTTGAGGGAAAGGCCACTTCTCCCACCCCTAGGATGTTCCCTAAAAGGTAGAGATACAAGAAGGCCCAGAGTAGGGTCAGGGGAAGCTGACTCTGGTTCCTGAGGGGGAGGTGGTATGACCCATTGCAATCACAGGCTGGACACTACCGCTATGGGGGTGGCTCAGCCCAGGAGTCTTTGGCACAGCAGATCCTACAATGAAGCCACTTAGGTTTGCAGAGGAAGTGGGGGAAGAAAGGCAGTACACATCTAGAACAAGAGTCAGCCATAGCCCGGTACTGTGCAAAGTGTATGCTCTATACTCTGCCTTTTGAACCCACCCACTGTACCTCAGAGGTTTCAGTCCAAGGAAGCCTCCCTGATGTCCCCACCAAATGGTCACCTCCCACCACTGCAGTGTGGCTCAGGCATGCGCATCTCTTCCTAAGGAGACAGTAACCACTGGTTCCTACATATCTAGCCTTGGGCCCTCCCTTTCCACACTGCATGGAGTCATCTTTCTGGAGTGCACATCCTGTGCCCTGCTGGCTGCCCCCCTCCCAAATCACATCCCAATACTTCTCACCTCCCACCCCGTGCCTCAGGCACACTGAACTCAGCCCCAGCTCACCATATGCCAATCTCCTAATCAGCATATGCTACAAAATAAAGATTAAAACTCCCTCTTCTGAAGAGAATGTTTGTGAGAATGAAGAGAGAATATTTGTGAAATGTCTAACTTAAGAACCGGCTCATAACAAGTGCACACGTGAGTGTGTGTAGAATTAAGGAGAGGTGAGTGAATAGTTCCAAGCATCTTCTTGGAAGTGCTAAGGTAAAGACATCATGAGGCTTCTGCAAAGAGGTTGCCTCTTAGAAAATGATGATGGCAGATGGAGGCCACACTGGGGATAGAGAAAGGAGTTCTGTGTGGGTACAGTCCTTGTGGTACTGCTCATCTCCCATCAGAATTCAAGGCTGTGCATTCCCACAAGATGAGAGGATCCTGACAAGGCATACATTTTCAATGTTAATTATTCATGCAGGAGGTGGGTCCTCAGAAAGGTAACAGGAAATAGGATGCACCTTTGAGTGGCAGAAGGGAGAATGCAGCCAGCCAGGAGCTCTTGAGAAACCAAGTAGACTAGACTCTTGGCTGCTGCATATAGACCAATCACAGGAAGTCGGCTGAGTTCCAGAAATAGAAAAATAGACTTTTTTTTTAAGTTAGCACCAGAATTCCCATTACATCAGTACCTGTATTTTATTTAGGAATATACCTTGTGTCAGCAGGAGCTAAGGCTACCAGTAAAATGGTTAGATTTATCTTCATGAGAAAATGAGAAGAATATGCTTTGGAGTCAAGACCCCGAGGAAGAACATACAGGGAGGACGGGGAGGCAGCAGGATGGAGAGGTGATGGGACACCAGGGCCAGGGCAGCAGTGAACAGGGTCACTGAGCATTCCCTAGAGGGAGGGCACATGGAACATCAGAGGCCATTTGTGCAGCAATGACCCAATGTCTCACCCAACCCTCCACCATGACTAAGACCATTTGCGAGATGAATAGGCTGCCTTAGTCACTCCAGCCACTAGGACACAATACTATAAATTGGCAGGCTTATAAACAGAAATAAACAGCTTATTTCTCACAATTATGGAGGCTGAAAAGTAAGACCCAGGGTTCTACAGATCCCATGAATGGTTAGGTCCCGCTTCTTGAGTCATACATGACACCTTTCTTCTCTGTTTTCACAAGGTAAATGGCACTAATTACCCCATAGAAAAGCACTAATCCTATTTATTAGGGTTCCACTCTCGTGATCCAATCTCCTCCCAAAGGCCCCACCTTCCTAATACCATCGTCTTAGACATTAGGCTTCAACATAGGAATTCTGGGGGAACACAAACATTCAGATTATAGTAGGTGTCTTGTGTGGATAGGATTCGTTTTCCTGTTGAAACCAGGAAGGCAGTGATTATTCACCCGGGTAAGCACAGGGTGACACAGAGGTAATCCCATGTGAAGCCCAGATGCTCTACTCATTTACTGAGTCCTCGGCACAGGATTAGGACCAGAGGTAATGAAAATATACGGCCCCCATGAAACGTGCTGAGCTCTTCAGGAGCACTGTAAGCTCCCAAGTCAATCCGGCTGCCAACAGGATGCGATCTCTGACCCCATCACGCTGGAAGGGGGGCCCTGGAGGACAGGCAGACGAGACCATTATGCTGGAACAGGGGCCCCAGAAGGACAGACAGGTGCACCCATCACACTGGAAGGGGGGTCCTGGAGGACAGGCAGGTGCACCCATCACGCTGGAAGAGGGGCCCTGGAAGACAGACATGCACCCATCATGCTGGAAGTGGGGGGCCTTGCAGGAGAGGCAGAGGTGCCTGCCATGCAGTCAGGCTGTCTGCCTTCCTGGAGCTCACTGCTTGTCTTCCTTGTAGTGAATCTGAGACTTCAGTCAGGTCTTATTAGGGTGCTCCAGCCTTGTATTTGCTATGCTCTGGGGCCACAGGGGATAGTTGTGCATCTACATTACAAAGGTAGAAATCATCCTCAAGGCAAAAGAAGATGAATCACAGGCTAGGGTCAGAACCAGACCATGATCCTCCCACACCAAAGCTGGAAATGTGGGAAATGTTTTCATTAAGAAAAGTTGCATATCCCCCAGGCTTCTGAGGAGTTCAGTTTTCTTGATCCTCCATCATTAATCAAGCAAAGTGGACTGTTTGGGGGCATCACAGAGGCAAACAGCAGGAACTGACCTCTGACCAGATCCTCAGACAGGCTCTGGTCAGCTAGCAAAGTCAGACAAGCAGCCAACAGAGGGTCCAGCTGGGAGGACAAGCTGACACCCAGATGTCACAGTTTGAGGAATCCATCCCCAGGCAAGGTCTCTCTGCCAAACTGCTGCTGGCCCACCTGTCCTGAGAGAAGGCACCATGGCCAGGAGTCGGGAGGGAGCAGATGGTGGCAGAGGGCAAAGGAGACGCAGGGAGCTCTGCTCACTGCTGACTCTGAGTGGATGGCATGGAGAGGGAAAAAGGGACCTCTGTCCCTACCCAGGACTTTCCGGGCTGCAAACGTCCATGTAGCCACCTGCGGCCAGGACGGCAACCAGCTGCACCCAAGGAGAACACCTGTAATTGTCTCTGACAAAGCCTTCCCCACTGTCCTTGTTAAATGTTCCCACCTGGGTCTTTAGGGTTAAATAAACCATTGAAAATGACATGAAATTCAAGGTAGCTGGTGTGGGGAGACTGTGTCACTCCAGAAGAAATGCTTCTGCTGACAAGTTGACAAAAATCTCACAGCCAGGGAAAAGTACAGAGAGCCCTAAAGAAATAGGGATGCTGTGGGGGGCAGGGTTGAAATGCTTTAATAGATTGTGCTTGGGGAGGAGTGATTCCATAAAGCTATTCAATAATTTTAAAATGTACAAAGAAGAGAAATTCTAACCGGAGGGGGCATTTTATAAAACCACATTAGCACTCACAGCTTAATTCAAGGATCAGGCTTCACAGTGACCAGACAACACATTTTATATCAGTTTGTCTGTCACCCTTTGGAAACACATTTGAATATAAATGGGGTGGCAATGTGATAATATGTCTGTTCCTTCCCTCGCAGCCCTGAAGTCTCCAGGCAAGGCAGTTCCCAAGATAGAGTACCTTACAGATTCTCCTCTGAGCAAAGATGTCTGTGAAATCTTAGCAAAGTCTCCAGGTTCTGGAGGGACTGGTTATCACTTTTATTACTGGCTGATTCAGACAAGCCCCAAACTAACTTGTCAAGAAAACAAGAATGAGAAACACCCAGGAAAGACAGCGCTTTGTAGGGAAAAATAAACAACAGTACTGAACGCTGGCAAATGCATTGCTGTGGGAGCCACTGAGAAGCCACGTATTCAGGTACTTTTTTTCCAAGGGACTTTCTATCTGCTAAATAGGAACCAAATTGATTTGCTATAATAGCTCCTGGTTGGCTTTAGAACACAGAAAGCCCAAACCACGGCCTAATAGAAGAAGATGGAGTTTCCAGGGCCAACTCAGCGGAGAAGCCAAGAGATGAATGATCTTGCAAAAAGTCCCCAGTCTTAATGGTCCTCCAAGAACCTTCTAAACCAGACATATCATCGCATGTGGGAGAGAAACTAAAGCTGGACTAAAGAGCTTCATTCCCAAAAGGATTTTCATTAATTTCATCAAGACAAAGTTAATAATCCATGACATAAATGTTTGGGTTTTTTTCCCCCCTTGAGTTAGTTGTTCTAAACATGTTAGAGTCTTCTCGATAAATCTCACAGCTAGAGGCTAGTAGAAATTAGTTTGCCTTCTACACTGTCATTAGGAAGAAAGAAGTGGTAATAGCTATGGAGGAAACTTGAAGGGAATGGCTTGTAAATGAGATGGATCTACACGTTGCCCGAGTAGTCGCTGAGCAGGATGAGTAAATAAATCCAAATTTCCCTCTCATCATCCCCACCTCACAAGGGAGCAGATACACAAATGGAGATAGAGATTCCCTTAATAAAGTGTTTCATTTATAAATATATACATATATACGTTTATGTATATAAAGAGGCACCTAGAGTCAGTTTAGCTTGTGTTAAGTCCTGCATTCTTAACAGATTCACCCCGTGAGCCCTCACTAAAGATCATCAATGAGCAGGATCTTGTCTGCAGAGCTATGTGGATAGGAAAGACATGGGTTTTCTTCTCCCCAGTGAGGCAGCCATGACCAGGTGCCCACAGGAGTGATGTGGACAGTAAGGGGTGCACAAAGCCTGTGGTAAAGTGCTGGACAGTTGGGAACTGTTCTCCCACCAGCGGTGATGTTTTGAAAAAGCATGCTCAGGAAGAAAGATGGGCTCTATCATATTAAAAAAAAAAAAATGAGGCTATCTTTAGCCCTTCCATGGGAACGAACCTGGCCATCTTGTCAGTCATGATAATAACGGGTTGAATGTCCTTTATCTGAAATGCTTGGGATCTGAAGTGTTTTAGATTTGTTTGTTTGTTTGTTTGTTCTTCAGATTTGGGGATATTTGCATTATTCTGGTTGAGCAGGCCTAATCTAAAAACCCCAACCCTGAAATGCTCCAATGAGCATTTTTTTTGAGCATCATGTAGGTGATCAAAAAGTTTTGGCGTTTGGAGCATTTTGGATTTGGGGTTTTCAGACTGAAGATGCTCAGCCTGTACTGCTAATAGCTCAGCCCTGTACTCAACACTTCCCGTATGTTCTCTCATTTAATTGTCGTTATTACTCTACAGCAGTGGTTCTCAACCTTCCTAATGCCATGAGCCTTAGTGCAGTTCCTATGGGTTGCAATCCACAGGTTAAGATCCACTGCTCTAGGGGGGTAGGTAATACTCTAATCTCCAGTGCACAGAGGAGGAAAGGGAGGCACAGAATGACAAATCAATAATAATAATAATTAGTAATTAGAATTACTGCAATTTGATCTCTGGCAATCTGGCTTCTGTTCCACCACTGCTACCACTACAATATCCTGAAGGTATTGCCCTTAAACGTTGCTCTTGATGTAATGGCCGGTTCTCAATAGGCAGAGAGAGGAACGGTGTCTCAGGGTTCCTAGGTCTGATGCTGCATTTGCCTCAGGTGATGATGATGCCTAGCCACATACCTAGGAGGCAAGGCTTCATTTCTCCTCTCTGTGGGTGTGTGTCACTCATCAGCGTCCTCCATCTCCCTTTCTCTCCCCCCTCCAGGGGACAGATTCTTGGAATCCAATGTGTCTGATGTGCAACCAAAGAGCCCACCTGCACATTATGGCCCACAGAGAAAGGAAGCATCACAGGCCTTGAGGAGAAGCTCTCCTCATCCCCCACCCCTCCTGGGCAGCACACCTCTGGGTGGTGGACCATGGCCCCTCCTTTGAGCTTCCTGTGGACTGAGAGCAGTTTGACAAAGGCAAGACTGGAGGAATGAATCAAGGAACACAAGGCAAGAATGGTTTGTGCTGGGGGAGGGAGAGAACCCTTCAAGGGAAGGAGAAATTGAGGAAACCTTCCAGGGAGTGAGACCCTCACAGGCCCTGGCCCCACAGAGAACAGAGAGCAGGAAGGGGCACACACTGCCTGAACCCATTATCTGCTGTCCCTTCCACAACGTGGAGAGTAGAGCTATGGATACAAAGACTTACCTGGCCCTTACCACTTCTTTCAAATTCCATAAAAGCAAAGGGAAGTACCAACCAGAAATATCCAAAAATACAAAATCTGACCTACATGCCCCAGGTACTCAAGTCCATGGGTCCTGCAGAGGCCTGAGGTCCACTCTGTTGGCCAGCCTTCTACCACTTTAGAAAGACCCCAGACATTGAGATGGGCTCCCTGGCGAAGTGGGCATTGGCAGGTGAAAATATTCCAGCTAAAATCAATCTCTGATGTGCTTCCCCATCAACTAAGAATGCACTACATATTTTTCATGTTTACCTTCTGCTAAGGCATGTCCCCCCTGCCCCAGTGTAAGATTATAGAGTAGTTTCAATACTTTATCATATTACACACATACATGGCCTGCTCAAGATTCCAACAATCACCCTCCCTAAAATGTGTGGCCCCTTTGGCTCGGCGCCTGTAGCTCAATTGGCTAAGGCGCCAGCCATGTACACCTAAGGTGGCGGGTTCGAATCCCCAGCCCCGGCCCGCCAAAACAACAATGATGGCTGAAACCAAAAAATGGCTGGGCGTTGTGGCGGGCGCCTGTGGCCCCAGCTACTTGGGAGGCGGAGGCAGGAGACTCGCTTGAGCCCAGGAGTTGGAGGTTGCCGTGAGCTGTGATGCCATGGCACTTACCAATTTTCAGCTTCTCCCATAGCCTTGGGGATTTAGAGAACCCTACAAGAATTTTGAAAGAATGCATGTGTGGGAGCCAGTTTGCCCAGCAGTATCTACCTGCTAATCTCCTTAAATCATAAACTCCACAAGGGCAAGGACTATATGTTCACCTCTATGTAAAGTCCGTGTTCAATGAGTATTTGCCAACTACCTGACCAGACTCTAGGTGCTGGTTAAATAGTCATATTCCAGAAATTCAGGAAGAAGAGTTTCCCCTTTCTCTGTCCCACTTTCTCCAACCCTCTTCTCCAATTTGCTATGTCCCTAATCCAGCTAGGACTGGATCTCGGGTAAAAAGAGGGCACTTGTCTATACCAATGAGGGATGTATTTCATGCCATAGAGTAGAAAAGGGTAGGTAGGATAACTGCTCTGGGGCCATTCCCTTAAACCAACGCTAGTAATTGCCTGTGCCTTTTTTCTCAACCCTTGTGTTGTCTCCCTGTCAGGAGGTCAATGAATGAGATCGTGTGTGTCTCACCCCCCTCATCCAATGGGCTGGGTCCAGTCCCTGTTTCTGTGAGTGTCGACCGAGCCCGTGTGGATAACAACCTGCAGTTTGAGTACATAGATGACCCTCGGGTCCAGCGCATTGAGCCAGAGTGGAGCATTGCCAGGTAGGCAGAGGGCGGGAGGAATGCATCTGGCTGCAAGGTGGCAGGGTCCCTGCAGCCCAAGCCTGGCGCATGAGAGGTGATGCCAGACCTGATCCAGCCTCTGTTCGTTCCCAGTGGCCATACACCCCTGACCATCACAGGCTTCAACCTGGATGTCATTCAGGAGCCGAGGATCCGAGTCAAGTTTAACGGCAAAGAATCCGTCAATGTGAGTAACCATTGATTGCCCCAGCCCTGGGAGAGCACATCTCCCTATGGGTGTTTTGCAATGTGATGAGCTATGGGCACCTGGATACTAGCAAGGAGAGTTGACTGAAGATGCCGAGCCTGGAATCATAGCCCCAAATACCCAAACCTTACAGTGATTTTTATAATTACAGTCTAAGTTCTTGTCAAAAGGTGATATAGTAAATGCGTAAGAGTACTGGCTTCTGAGCTTACGATACAGCCAAAAAGGCTCCTGCTTTATAGCATGTTCACTTTGAGGTCCTGCGAGAATCAGTGTTGGGGGCAGCTGAAGAATTCTGGCTCCAGATTCAGACATGTCTATATTGGAAGCAGGACTGTGCCATCTATTAGTACGGCCACAGTCAGGTCATTCAACCCCTCCAGTGCTCCCCTCCTCAGCCTTAAATGGTGACACTCAGACTTTCAGACGTTCCCTGCAGATGTGTAACATACCAGCCCCTGCCTGGCACTGGACTGGCACAGGTAAACATTAGTCACCGTGTACAGATCTTCCATCACGGTTGCTGAGATAGTCAGATTGAACATTTTACTTTACTCCTCTGTGCAGACCCATGTAATTTTTTTTCCACCATGGATTTTTATGATTTAAAATTTTCTGTGTCATAAAAAAATGTGTGATGTGTTGTAAAAATTTTTTCAGTTTGTTCTAGTGGCTCATCACACTGTTTCACCTAATATTTTTTGAAATATTGTTGTATGACTCAATATATTCCACCAGATGCCATTTTGGCCATTATTTTTCATAAAAATTAATATTGCTGCCATGACGTTCAGTGGATTGACTGGGCTAGGATGGAGATGGGGAAGACGGGGTGCTGTCTCTCCCCTTATCCCTGATACATCCCCAGAATTCTCAGGACTTCCTTAAGAAACAGAGATATGTAAAAGGACAGTGCTAACAGTTAGATTAGGAAAGTTGTCTGGGATCATCTTTTTCAACCCTCTTGTTAGATCAGTGAGAAAACTAAGTCTAGAAAGGATAAATGATTGCCCTCAATCCTAAAAGTGACTGGTGAAAGAGACAAGCTAGGTCCCAAGCATCTGGACTTTTCAGAGCGAGGCCACAGGAAATGCTATACCACCTGGTCACATCTCTTTGGGCTGAGTGAGTACATGCCCCCTGCTCCCAGGCATAGATCTTGCTGCATGGGTGAAAGAGCCCATGTCCCCACTCCCCTTACAGACTGTAGCTAAGTGTCCCCAGAAGTGTCCCCAGCAGTCTACCTCCTTTTTGTCAGACTCCAGGACCTGGGCGAAGAGGTGTGGGAATGAGAACAGCAAGGAAAAACCCCAAAGCAAATTAGGTACTTGTTTTAAAATGTAGGTTTTATCATTATTCAGGCATGGCAAGGCCAGAGAACTGTGGCTATACACATGATCAGACTGCAAGAGAGGGGTATCCAATGCCACAGGGCATGGGGAAGCATTGGAGCTGGTCAGAGGCAGAGGGAGAGGGAGAAGCAGGGTGAGAGCTCTTCCAGTGGCTTCTGTGGAAGGGAAGAAGGAGCAGACACCAGGAGTGCCAGGGTCAGCTTAGGATAGGCTAGTGTGAATAATTTTAGCAGGCTGTCACTTGTTGTCTGGTACGTGGCCTGGCGGTGACCAGGGCAAGTGGATAGAGTGAAAGGAGGTGGTTGGGGTATGGGCTCGGGGGTGATTGGTTTGCACATGCTCACAGGCGAGTTGTTTGCTAGCTCTGGGATCTGCCTGGCCCTAGGAGGGACATTCTTTCCCCAGTCAGCAAGGCCCCCAGAAGTCAAAGCATCAGAATACAGAAAGTAAAAGACCTAATTATGCAGTACAGAGAGAATTTTAGAGAGGGAGTACATGGTCTCCAAAGGCTGAGGTATGACTACTTGGGAAGCCCTGGACTGGGAACTAAGCTCAACCCCCCACCACACTTGATACCTGTAGCAGAAACCTCAGGTCCCAGGTCCCCTCTCCCCTCTGGGCAGGATCCTCCCCATTACACCCCCAGCTCCAGCTAGCATGATCTCAGTGTTTCAAGGAATTAAGAAGTAGTCCTGCCTTCTGGAGAGCTGGGGCCCCCCAGCTTGAGTGGGGACCTGTCTGGAGTCGGGGCTGGCAGGCCGAGAGCAAAGGCATGTGGTAACACACTTTTCCACCAAGCCTGGCTCCAGAAAGGAAGCTCCTAAACGCTGTCCTTCTCTTTCGGGAGTAGTGGAAAGAGGCACTTTGCTCCTGCAGCCCTGCATGTGTCCCTCTCCCCCACAGCCCACCTGGGGCTACCCTCCCTCACCTTTGGGGTTGGAGGCAGCCACAGTGGGTAGTGAGTGAGGCAGGCCAGGGTGAAGCTGCAAAACCCAAAGGAATGTTTGGCAGACAAAGTGCCGATGCAGCACAAGGCAGGAAGCACACAGAGGCCTCTGGTGTGGGAGTGATTTGCTTATTCATAGAGGAGCCGGGCCTAGGGAAACTGGACCACGCAGGGAGGAAGACAGGGGGGCTGAAGAGGCTGTCTGAGGCTGGGGCTCTTCCCTGCAGAGCCCAGAGATTGGGACTCCCTGGGTCAGCTCTGCCTATGTGACTGCACCCTTCATTCTGTTTATGCCTCACTGTCCCCAGTTAGAGCATGAAAGACACTCATTTGTTCCCGAGGGCTGCCAAACTGTGCCAGGGGAAGAGTGGGAATGGGTACCGACCTCACCGCAGCAAGCTGTTTCATTTAAACTCTTCAACTCCCTCCAGAAAGAAAGTTAAGACTTCGACATGAAGCTCTGACATAATCTTTAGACATAATCTCTATGCAAGTGTCAGCTTTTTTGCAATTTTACATGTGGTCTTATTTTTGGAACATGAAGCCCGTGTGTGTATATTGGCCAGACCCACATGTAAGGACCTGCCAGGACAGCACATACCCGAGCAGTCCGGGTTCTCAGAGGTGCCTCTGCCTGTTGCCAGGATGCTGCAGCTCCCAGAACTGAAACTGAGCTCTGCCTAGGGGGAGTCAAAAAGAGAGAGGGTAGGAGACGGAGTTGCTTTCCAAGCCAGTGGTTTCTTCAGTCTACCTGGACAACCCCAGGACTAAATCACGAAGGGAGAGAATGGCAGGGGCCTTCTCACCTGGGACTCTGGTTGGAAGACCAGCATGAACTCAGTGTCGATATCAGAGTTCTACCCTGGGCAGGGTTGAGGGGGGACTTATATAGAGAAGAGAGAAAAGGGGTCTGATGCAAAACATTTAAAGGGATACAGGAAGGCTACTTATTTATCAGTTTATCCAATAAGTGTTAATTGAACACAGAGTATGTGCTGGGCAAAGTGCTCATCCCACCCCACTTCCTGCTTCACACCACACACGCACCCCCTACACTGTCCTACCTTCCTCTCAAACATCCCATGCACCCTCATCCCCTGACCTTGGCAGTGCTGTTCCCTCTGTCCCCCTCTTTTTTTTTGTCTAGGTAAGTCTGGCTCATTCTTCAAATGAAATTTTGTTTCTTCCAGAAGAAAACTTCCACGAGAGGCCATGGACATGCACACTCACACTCTCAGACACAGATTTATGCACACACATGACACAGGCACCTCAGAGTACCCGGCACTTTTTACACCCATGTATATGTTTGCCAGTAAACTGCAAATGTTGTGCACCTACTGTTATATTTATCTTCCCCTCCACATTGTGACTATTTCACCTTATAGCCCCAGCTTCTAGTGCAGGGCCTGGCACTAAATAAATACCCAAACAATGTTGATGAATGAATGAACAAATGAATGAAGTTAAAAGGCACCTTCCCTCCTCCCCCCAAATTTCACTGCCCTTTCCTTCAAGGGCTTCACGATGTCGTGAAGACAAGCAAGTAACGCAGTGTTAGAAGCAACAGCAATCAGAGGGTGGGAGGAAGGGGCAGCCTCTGTGCACCAGGTGCTTGGAGTTTGAATGCTGCTCTCTGGACCTCCTAGGTGTGTAAAGTTGTGAACACAACTACCTTAACCTGCCTGGCGCCCTCTTTGACTACTGACTACCGGCCTGGCCTGGACACTGTGGAACGGCCAGATGAGTTCGGATTTGTTTTTAACAATGTCCAGTCTTTGCTGATTTACAATGACACCAAGTTCATCTACTACCCCAACCCGACCTTTGAACTGCTCAGCCCTACTGGAGTCTTGGATCAAAAGCCAGGATCGCCCATCATTCTGAAGGTATGGGCAGCAATGATAGAGGGCACCGCTCTTCTGGCCTGCCTCTCTTTCTGGTTCTCCTCATTTGGGACTGGGGCTGGCAGAGCGGTCATCTCCCAGGGGAAGGAGCTTGTTTATAGATATTGACCCACTGAGCAGTGTATCTCACACTTGGGATTCCCAAGAATACTTTAGAATATTTGTCTTTGTTCTTGTGAGCTTTGGGAACCAGGGCGTTGGGAGTAACTGTTTGCTTTCCTATCCACTCTGTGACCACAGCCAGATACACACGTATTTCAGGAGGTCCCAGTCCACTGTACCGTCAGTCCAAGTGCTAAGCCACTACTTTCATGGAATCTCAAGTATCCTCCTTGACTTTTCTCTTGCTTAGTATTTTGTCTTCCCTTCTTTTCCCAAGTCTCTTCCTCCCTTTCCTTCTCTCCTCCCTTGGCTCTCTCTAGATTGTGTCTGATAGATGTCCCCTCCAAAAGACTTGCTGAGTCTTTTTCTGTCACTCACTGGTTTACTGGTTTTCACAATGCTGCCTTCCCTTCTCCTTAATCTCTTTTTAAATAGCCAATTAACTTCTGCACGCACATGTTAATTATTCCTATTAAGATGACTATTCTCCACAGGGCAAAAACCTCTGCCCTCCTGCCTCTGGAGGTGCCAAACTCAACTACACAGTGCTGATTGGAGAGACCCCTTGCACCGTCACCGTGTCTGAGACCCAGCTCCTCTGTGAACCTCCTGCCCTCACGGGGCAACACAAGGTCATGGTGAGTGGACCCCCCCCCCGCTCGTGACACCTGCCCCTCTTCGAGGCGCATGCGCGATCTGTCCTAAAGAAAGGCTCTCTCTTCCATTCCCTTGCCTGACTCATCCCTCCACATCTCCTCATCAACATATCCTCCATCAAAGTGGGTAGAAGTTGAGGACACGAGGAAAGGCAGACAGATACCAAGGCAGGAAGTTGCTTTATATTCAAACCTGCACCGTGTGGTCGTGGTCTGTCACGTCCTCCCTTGCTTTGTAAGGATTTGCTGGCATGCCGGGGCTCTACACCTGTGTGCATCCGTGTGCGTCTGTGTGTGTACAATGCACAGGTTCACGTGGGCGGGATGGTGTTCTCGCCTGGCTCGGTGAGTGTCATCTCAGACAGCTTGCTGACCCTGCCAGCCATCGTCAGCATCGCGGCCGGTGGCAGCCTCCTGCTCATCATCGTCATCATCGTCCTCATTGCCTACAAGCGCAAATCTCGAGAAAACGACCTCACGCTCAAGAGGCTCCAAATGCAGATGGACAACCTGGAGTCCCGCGTGGCCTTGGAGTGCAAGGAGGGTGAGTGGAGGCATGTGCCCCACTCCCTGGGCCCTCTTTCTTCACCCACTTTATTCCAGTTTTCTCTGCAAACTGCTCCCCTTGCTCCCAGCCAAGCCTTTACACTCCTCTTTGACCTCAGTTTTCCTAGAAATTTCTATTGAGGCCAGAGAAGTCCTAGGAAGAATGCCCCTGCACGGAGGGCAGTCCAATGGCATCATTCTAGTCCCTTGTCTCCCTGGACTTGTCCCACAACCTGGACATCATCCTCTCCCTCTCAGGGACTCGATGTCCCCACATGCAGAGCCTCCAGGCCCCGCTGGCTCAGACTCTAGATCCCCCAAGTGAGAGAGTCCAGCTCCCAGTTTTTGTACAGCATCTTTGCAGCACGTGAGAGGCAGGAAAGGCAGGAGAGCACCTGCCTCCTCTCCCCCAGGGTTTGTTTTCCTTCCGCGCTGCCGTGGGTGAGTGAGCACTCTGACGGCCGCAGCTCGCTGGCGTCCTTGGCCCGGATGTGTGTGGGAGTGGACTGTGTTTCTCCCATCTCCCACGCAACCATAGCCTCAGGTGACGAGTATACCTGGCATCCTCTCAGGCTGAGGACCTGGCGGGCTCTCTGGGTAAACATCTCAATTAGAAATCAAAACATTTCTCATTTTACTGCAAACATCCTATCAGAAACAAGCCCTCTGCTGGATGAAAGGGAAGACTTTCCCTTTCCTGCTGGGAAACAGGAGAGGGGAGGCCAGGCCTACTTCTGGCACCAGGGTTGGTGAGTTTGGGAGAGGAGACCCCAGAAAGACAGGTGTACCACCCAGGTGAGACCTCAGGAGCCCTTCCCTGCTTCAACCCTCCTCTCGGCTGAGTGTTTAATGACCAGAGCTCCCCAAGGGCTCTGCACTGAACTCCACCACTGTCCCTCAAATACTTCCAGCATCTCCAGGGTTTCACTAAATAGCCCAATCACAGTGTTCTTCCTTTTTCTTTGTTTTGTTTTGTTTTTTAGAGACAGGGTCTAGCTTTGTCACCCAGGCTAGAGTACAGTGGTCCAATCACAGCTCACTGAAGCCTCAAACTCCTGGGCTCAAGAAATCCTCCCACTTTAGCCCCCCAAAGTGCTGGGACACTGTGCCCAGCCATCCTTAGTCTTTGTTTTAACTGCTCTTGTGATACATTGAAAGAAAATGCAAAATTATAGATAATCACAAGGGAGAAAATCATATAAAAATCACCATTTCCCACCACCTACAAAAGGCAACGTAAGAGTATCCCCCACCACTGGGGTCACATGCCTGGAATCCTCACTGTCTCTGCACCCCAAGCCTTCCCCTCCTCCTTTACAAACTTCTTCTCCTGCTTTCTCTTCCCCTGACTGGGGTCCTCCCTTGGCCTCCCCTCTCTGCTCATTCTCACAGCTTTTGCTGAGCTGCAGACAGATATCAATGAACTGACCAGTGACCTGGACCGCTCAGGAATCCCCTACCTGGACTATCGTACCTATGCTATGCGAGTCCTGTTCCCAGGCATTGAGGACCACCCCGTCCTGCGGGAGCTGGAGGTAACGCCTGCCTTCCTGGCCCTACCACCCAGCAGGAACGCCGTGCTAGGGCTTCCTAGGAAATCCAGGAGGGACCCACCAGCACAGAGTAAGGTTAGGTACAAGGAGGGGCCAATAGTTCCTAACAGCATCATGACAACGGAGCTACCACGAAGGTCACAGCCAAGGGGGCACCCAGGCTCTTTGGTATGATTTCAGAGTAAGGCTCATTGTTTGTCATTTTTTAATTAATGACTGAATTAATTAACTAAGATCCTGCCTCATTCTAAAATGGATTTAAGGTAGCTTAAAGAAAGACATAGGATTCTATGAGATTTGTTTGTTCATTTGTTGGTTTGTTTTACTAAAGATAATAAATTAGGGCAGAGGAGATTAAGGGGAGACTAGTAAACTGAAGAAGTCTGACGGGATATCTCCTGTTGATGCCTGGGAAAACTAGGCAGCATCCCCTCCCAGGATACTAGAAAGCCCAGCCTTCCCAGACCACTGAAAGGTCAGAGCAGACTACAGACCTCAGAGACCAGCCATTCCCGCCATTATGGGTGGGTAGAAGAGGGATGGCAGGGCTGCGTAGGCCTCAAGGACAGGGTCCCACCACAAGGCCCCTGTGAGACCCGAGGGTGGGAGCCCAGAGGCCTGTCTTCTGAGGGTGTGCCCTGTGGCGCCCCACCCCAGGTGCAGGGGAACGGGCAGCAGCACGTGGAGAAGGCTCTGAAGCTCTTCGCCCAGCTCATCAACAACAAGGTGTTCCTGCTCACCTTCATCCGCACCCTGGAGCTGCAGCGCAGTTTCTCCATGCGCGACCGCGGCAACGTGGCCTCCCTCATCATGACCGGCCTGCAGGGCCGCCTGGAGTATGCCACCGACGTCCTCAAGCAGCTCCTCTCGGACCTCATTGATAAGAACCTGGAGAACAAGAACCACCCCAAGCTGCTTCTCCGGAGGTCTGACCCACGGCAGGGCATGGGGAGGGGTGGCGGGTGTCTGAACAGGGTGCAGCATCCCAAAGCAGCAGGAGAGGGCCTGTTCTCCAGAAATAACATCCATGCAGAGCAGCCTGTGTCCTTCATCCCCCAGGGCAGGATCTTCTGTTCCCCGGCCCAGGGAGACTGCATTGTTTGAAGCCTCCTAGGCTTGGATCTCAGCTGAAGGCCCAGGTCTGCCTCCTGCAAGCTCTGTCATTTGGGGCCGGTGACATAACCTCTCCGTTGTTTAGCACCTGTCTCAGTCTCCCCTCCCCATGGCTCGAGAGCTTCACTGTCTGACACAGCAGCCACTGGCCTCTAGCTGCATTCCAAGTGCTCAGCGGCCACATGCACCATATTGGGCAGGACAGGGAACATTTTCGTTATCACAGAAGGTTCTGTTGAATGGCGCTGGGCTAGAAATGGGGAGACCTGCCTCTGTGCTCAGCTTCCTGGATCTGAATCACCAGCATCCACTACAAAACTCCATTGACCTTTTCATGGCAGGAGAAGGGGTTGGAGAACTTGGCATCCCTGGAGCCCATCCTCCCTAGAGGCTGTCGGGAGCCAAGCATAGCTCTGGGGCCAGTCTGGGCAGCAGGGCATGGAGTACTCCAGTGCTGTCACGACTCCTCCTCTTTAGCCTTCTCCTAGCAAGGTCTCAGGCTTCAGGGGGGCCCCATAGGGTGGGGAGGGAGGAAAAATGGCTTTGTTTTATGAGTACTGAGCCCCTATCCTGCCAATCTGAGCATTAGAAACTCTTATTAAGAACTGTTGTATTTAAATTAGAGCTAATCTCAGGCACAATGCAGGGAGAGGGTGCGGGGAGGAGCCAGGGGAGAAAGCTACAATTTTTTCTGCCATTGTCACTCTCTCCCAGGCCTGGATTGCTGAGCAGCCCTGGCAAATGCCTGGGATTTACTGCAACCAGAGGGTATAATTTACACCACGTGTAGGGAGTTAAAATGCCCCTTGGAGAAGGTCTGTCACAGCCGCTTTGTTCTTTCCCAAATCCCCAGATCTGTAGGGGGAGGGGATGGAGGGGTGGTGCCTCCACAATCAGATCCCCTGTTGGCTAAACACTTCAGCACGGCTCTCTACCTAAGGGTCTGGGATCCTGGACCCCAATGTCAGCAGTAATGACAGTATTACAGAGTGCTTAGCAGGTAGCAGGCGCTGTTCTAGCACTTTACAAATATTAACTCATTCAACCCTGACAACAACTGTGGGAGTGTTGGTGTTATTACCACTGTCTCTCTTTGGAGATGGGCAGACTGAATCCAGAGAGGCGGAATGACTTGCCCCAGGTCACACAGCCAGTACCTGGCAGGGTCAGGATTGGAACTCTGTGTATGTGGAAGGGAAGGTACCTGGTATCATCCAGATATGCAAAACAGAGTGCTCAGGTGTGTATGAAATCCCAGAGAGAAAGGGAAATTCTCCATCATTCTCAGACCAGAAGGAAGTAGGGAGAACTGCTCCTTTATACAATGGGCACCAAATGCCTTTCTCAGTAGCCAGCAGTTCAGAGTAGCACAAACCAGCAGAGATGAAAACTCCCACCTCTCTACTCTGGGCTTAAGAAAATTGAGACTGGCTTAGAGCCTGTAGCACAGTGGTTGTAGTGCCAGCCACATACCTCGGGCTGGCGGGTTCGAACCTGGCCCAAGCTAGCTAAACGACAATGACAGTTGCAACAAAAAAATAGCTGGGCATTGTGGCAGGCATCTATAGTCCCAGCTACTCACGAGGCTGAGGCAAGAGAATCACTTGGCCCAAGAGTTTGAGGTTGCTATGAGCTGTAACACCATGGCAGTCTACCAAGGGCAACATAGTAAGAGAGACTCTGTCTCAAAAAACGAAAAGAAAGAAAGAAAAGAAAATTGAGACCCAGAAAGAGGGTGCCCATGCATCACTCAAGGTCATACTTGTAGTTATTGGTAGAGTAGGGCTAGGACCCAGGTCTCCTGGCTTCTGGCCCACATCCCACCACCGAGACCCCTCTGTGAAAGAATGCCTCATCCCTTCTCTCTCCCCTAGGACAGAGTCTGTAGCTGAGAAGATGCTGACCAATTGGTTTGCCTTCCTCCTGCACAAGTTCTTGAAGGTGAGAAGGGGCATGAGCTGGAGACCCAGAGTCCAGAGCAGGGTATTGGCCACTCCTCTGATCCTCGTCATCCAGGTGCATGGGGATTCCAGCCCTCAGGAGCAGGAGCCTACCTGGTGGGGTGCCCCAAAGCAAAGTGAGCCCAAGAAGCCTCTCTCCCCACTAGCCCAGCTCAGAGAGAGGAGGGGGAGAATGAGCAAACCCAAGGAGGCCAGCGCCCACACTTCCCTGCCCACGTATGCCCACAGGAGTGCGCCGGGGAGCCGCTCTTCATGCTGTACTGTGCCATCAAACAGCAGATGGAGAAGGGCCCCATTGACGCCATCACGGGAGAGGCCCGCTACTCCCTGAGCGAGGACAAGCTCATCCGGCAACAGATCGAGTATAAGACCCTGGTGAGGAGGCCAGAAGCTCAGGGACACCTCAAACATCCTCTGCGTCTGATGCATAGCCTACCCTCTGACCTCAGAGGCAGTTGTGGGGACCAATAAAGAGGCTGGAGAATGGTCTGGGGCAAGCCCAAAGGGCAGACCGAGCATAGGCAAGGCAGGCAAGCCTAGCTGCTTCAACCCTGTCTCATTTGGTGGACCCTGAGAGCTCTCGATGCCTCAGTTTACCCTAGCCAATATTAGAGGAGAAATAAGGTCACCCATCATTAGGTATGAGGTGATAAGCATTGTGGGAAAAATGTGAGAGTATGTGGACTCCTGATGCAGAGGCTTTGGGAAGGTATGATGCTAGCGCTTGATATATTTAGAACCCTCTCTAGGCCCCTGGGGTGCCTCAGGTCTCCCCTAATCCATCCAGGAACTAGAAAGTAGAGTCCTCATTCTTTGAGGGAGAAGGGGTAGACACAGTACTCAGGCTCTCATTTGGCAGACTTCAGAGAAGTGAGGGAAACCGAGGCACAGACCAACAAAGCATCTCTATTTCTCCTGTAAGGAATGAACCTTGGACAAAGCCCTTAACCCTCTTTCTCAAACTGCTCCTTCAACTCTTGTCATGCACACTGTCTGTCGCCCACTTGTAGATCCTGAACTGTGTCAACCCTGACAATGAGAATAGTCCAGAGATCCCAGTGAAGGTGTTGAATTGTGACACCATCACACAGGTCAAGGAGAAGATTCTTGATGCCGTGTATAAGAATGTGCCCTATTCCCAGCGGCCAAGGGCAGTCGACATGGACTTGGGTAGGAAGCCTGGTCTTGGAGTATGAGGGCAAGGGGTAGATAAACTGCTTCCTGGGCAGCATTCAGGTCATGGGAGGGGTGGGAGGAGGGGACCCTATCCTGCACAGGGCCCTCCTGGGGGCATGACTGAGCCCTGGCCAGGCAAGGGCCATGTGAAATGCTTCTCCCTTTGAGCAATGCCTGCTCAGGTGTGACGGACTCTGGGGGGCCCACGCATCTCCCCAGTCCACCCACTCTGGACCCCATGGAGTCCTAGTGGTCTCTAAGCTCTATTATGGCAGCAGACTGAGGGGCCAACGGTGCCAGTTCCCTAGAGGAGGCAAGACTGTGGAACCCTGGCTCATAGCCTCCACTCCCCTCACACTGCCACCTGCCCACCCCCCCTCCACTCAGAGTGGCGCCAGGGCCGGATAGCCCGGGTCGTGCTGCAAGACGAGGACATCACCACCAAGATCGAGGGCGACTGGAAGCGGCTGAACACATTGATGCATTATCAGGTGAGGGCAGGGCCTCCCTGCCTGACCTCCTGAACGCTCCCTTCCCACTAGGCCTCTTCTAAGGTCTGGAAAGTCTTCCGAAAGGGATTTTCTTCTCTCCCCTTCCACCTCCTCCCCAAGTCTAAAAGCAGCGATTCTCAGGCATGGCTGCCCATGAGGATTACTAGGGGAGTGTGTCAAAAATGACAGGTGCCCAGAGTGCACCCACAAAAATGGATTAAAGGTCTGCGGTAAGGCCTGGGCATATCTACCCTGTGTGTCTCCACATCTGCAGAAACAATTGCACATGCCAAGTCCCCCACATGGGTACCTACCACTAGCTGCCTGGCGCTTTCCCTGTTTGACATCTTAGGAACACAGCTCACACTTCTTACTTGCAGTGTAGGGGGAACTGGTTAGACTGTCTTGGGGTCTTATATTCTGCCATTTGGTAGCTAATGTCCTTGGGAAAATTACTCAAGCTCTCCTTCACCCCTATAACATGGGGCACATAGTGAACCCTGCCCCATACAGTTGTGTGGAATTGATTAAATATAGCTGGGGGAGTGCTTAATATACTGGCAGTCATATGGAATGAGCAGTCAAAAAAATAAAAATAAAAAACCCAGCAAAAGAACAGTCGATCAAGGAGGTATCCCCCCTCACCTCCTCTTCCCTCCCATGGTAACCACTCGCAGCTGGGGGTCTCTGTAAGATTAAGCACAGGTAGACAGGTTGGGATTCAGGAAAAATACTGAAATAGAAACTGGAAATGAGAGACACCAAGGGAAATTAAACCAACCAGAGGAAGTGCCTCAGGCTGCAAGACCCATGGGATTGTCTGATTAATAATAACCTCCCCTGTCCCTGCCTCAGAAGGGGGAGGGTGCAGGGGGGCTGGCAGGCTGGGCTGTCAAGCAATGAGCTGCCAACCACCAGGCCACTATGAGCCTCCAGGGGCCCAGAGGAAGCTGCGGGCACTGGGGATCCCTTGAAATGCTCTTCTCCGGGCTCCAGTGCTCTCACTGGTCTGCATCCCCCACACTGACACCCTGCCTGGACCCTGCCCCAGATGAGTGAGTGTGGTGTAGTGGGAAGAGGAAAGGCGTTGGAAGCTGTCTTTAACCCCACACTTCCCCATTCACTGGTGATGTGGTTTTAATCTCTTTGGGCCTTGGACTCCTCATCTGTAAAATGGACATAAAGACCCTGACTTGGAAGGGTGTGAGGTACCCAGGATGTGTACTTATACACAAGATAGCTGTGCTCGCTCTCTCCCTGATAATTCTGTACACACTACACACTCACACACTCACACAAATACTTCACATAGTGCTTAATGCACCCAGTAGAACAATTTTAATAAACCAATTACAGCTGTATAAGGAAGAGGAAAAGAGAATAGCATTATGCTCCCAAATTGTAAGTTTCAAAAGGGCAGGAGCAGGGCCTTTCTCCTTCTGTCTCTGCTGCTCTAATGCTTATAGCTAAATCAGCCATCCTATGGCTCCCAGTCAGAAGAATGGAATATTCTGTTCTTATGGTGCTCATCACACAAAGCACTTTCAATTCCCCGATGTCATTTGTCATTCATGTATGCACTCCTTCCTCAAATATTTACTGAGCTTTTACTGAGTGCCAAGCACTTCCCACACTTAGCCCTGAGTGACAGGGGACAGCAGGGAGTATTCTTCCCTTTGGGAGATCGTGATGATGATGGTGTCCATAGTAGCAACACTCATATCAACACTTACTGAGTGTTCACTGAGCACCAGGCACTGCTCTCGGCCGTTATGTGTTTTAACTTCTCTAATCCTCATGGCAATATTATCCCCACTGACAACTGACTCACAGAGAGGTGAAGTCATGTAGCTAGTAAGTGGCAGAGCCAAGGTCAGACCCAGCCAGGTCTGACCATAAACTTACACTGCCTATTGGTTAAGAGAGAAAAATCAAGGACAAAAGAGGTTTAATCACTAGACCCAGAATTGAGTTGAACTGTGATTGTATGAGTCACCTTGTGAATCTTCCTGTAGATGATAAGAAACCATGAATGATAACGTAATCTCTTCTGTCAGAGAGTGTAAACCCCTGCCCCTGACAAGCTTTCAGAATATCATTTCTGGGCTGTCAGTTGTGAGGATTCCTGAAAGACAGAGGTAGAGAGAACCCCCTCCCAGTCTTAGTGCTGGTGATGCAAACTGCTGACAAGTCCAGCAAGCTGCTCCAGCTGGGAAGTGATGGAGCTTTTAGCATCTTCCAGGCACCCAAGCTTTATAGCATTAAGACAAAGCCTTGCCCTCTTGTTACCCTCCCTAGAGTCAAAGGTCCTTGGAGCCCCTACAGAAGAAAATCTGCATATTCTTAATTAACAAAGAGATGTTAAAAAACTTCCCAGGCTCCTGCAGATTTATAGGGAGGGTAAAATTAAACACCACCTCTAAAACCTGCTATCAGGGAATCTCGTTAGCACTAATGTTCATTTATAGTTTGACTTCCCAACATTTAATTCTTTTTTGGTGGGAGAGAAGGACTGACAATTTAAGACCCAGAAAGATGGTTTTATGACTGGTGCAACTATAAATCAAACTTATAAAGTTCATAAAAATTGTTAAAATAAAAAATGGTTTAATAGGAATGTTTTATGGCCCATAACATTATTATAGCTGTTTTATTCCCTGTGCGTTAAGGGTTTAATTGGATCGCCGCAATTCTAGGGATTCTCTGTTTTTATTGGATGGAAGGTAATCTTAAATCAAAATGGCCCCAAATGTCTTCAATATGGCTCCTCATTTATCAGCCCTCTCCCTACAGGCCGGGTGTTGAGCCTCAGCACCCTTACAGAGGATGGGACCAGGTACCACCTTTCTCTCTGTTTCCCCAAGGGTAGTTGCCCCTTTGGTGAAACTCTTCAAAGTAGCTCAGGCATTACAGGACCCAGGTCAGAAGGAAATCAGAACCAAAAGGGTAAATGGGCTTCAAACCAGTGTGACTTGAATTAAATTCCCAGATTAAGATAGATAATGAGAACACGTGCTCTAGAGCCTAACAGATCTGGCTACAAATATCAACTCTAGCAGTGTACTAATGATGTGAACTTGAAGATATCACTTAGCCTGCCTCTGCTTCCATGCCTTCATCTGTAAAATGGGAATAATTATATGTAACTCACAGGGTTGATGGGAAGCCGCATCTAGTCCAGTGCCATCAGGCAGACATGTAATGCAAGTCACATGTGTAATTTCAACATCTTTACTAGCTATTAAAAGGTAAAAATAAGCAGATTGATTAATATTAACAATACATTTTATGTAACCCAATCAATCTAAAATAATTTCCATTTCAATATGTAATCAATACAAAAATTACTGAGATGGCTTATAATCTTTTATTTATACTAAGTAATTAAAATCAAGTGTATATTGTACATTTAGGGTACAATTCGACTCAGACACTTAGCATTCATTTCAGCACGGACTGGCTACATTTTGAGTGTTCAATAGCCACATGTAGCAAGTAGCTGCCATGTTGGGCAGTGCAGCTCTAGCCCAGTCAGTGTTCCAAAACGCATAGCAATTGTTATTCCTAGTGTTGTTGAACTGCTTACTCCCTACCTCACACCTAGTTTATAACCCTCTAGAAGTACTTGACTATTCAACTTCCCCAGACACCTGCATTCACCCGTACTGTACCTTTTGTACCTTTCTCAGGTGTCAGACAGGTCAGTGGTGGCACTGGTCCCCAAACAGACATCTTCCTACAACATCCCTGCCTCTGCCAGCATCTCCCGGACGTCCATCAGCAGATACGGTGAGGACCAGCAAGCGAGTCAGAGCTGCTCAGGGTGGGGCCTCCTGGAAGCCTGTTCACCACCACTCTAACAGCAGGGGGGGTGCTTGGCTGGGGAGGGAGGGGGCCCTGGCCACCATTCCTAGGCTCTGGCTCATTTGTTTCTCTTCCTCTCTGGTCCAGTCATTCCCAGAACAGACTGTCCCCACAGCTGTGGGAGCAGGTGGCACCAGGGGCCTTCTTTTGATATCCAAGGCCTAAAAGGAGTCAGAGTGGCCCAGAAGCAGGAAGGCCCCTGGATGGGGGTACATATATCCCAGTTTCAGTTTATGCCTATTGTCCTGGCTGAATTATTAATAGTGCCCTCCTTTACTCCCAGATGTGTCCCAGTTTAGACAAGAAATCAGCCATCCTCAGCCTGTCTTTCCACCTACCTCTGGGGCAATGAGGTGACAGCACATCCCTCTCTCTGACTCCATCTCCTCTGGTTTCTAGTATGCGCTCAGGCTTCATATAATCCCCTGGTGCACGGGATTGCACCCAGCAGTTCCGTAAAGAGCTTAGGAAATCCTGCATCCTGGGCCCCAAGAGAGAAGGGCCAAGGGGAGCATTACAACTTGTAGCACTTTAATATCCAGATTTCTATTAAAGCACCAATAAAAGTGTCCTGTTGGCATTTTACTTATTAATTATTCATAGCTGGGAGCATCAGAGGAGAGGGAACTCCTAAATTCCCTAGGGTCTCTCTAGCTCAGAGAATTTCTAAAATTTTTTTAAAGACCTCATGCTCCTCTGTCTTCATGTCAGCCAAGGATCCCTCAAATAATCCACCAATTATGAGGTCCCAGGGGTCCCCTTCCACCTGAAATGAGGTTATTCTGAGTGCATGCAGCAGGGTCACAGAGAGGCTGGGGGAACCTGCAGGCCAGTCACTCACAGCTGTCCACTGCCCCTTCCCTAGACTCCTCCTTCAGGTACACAGGCAGCCCCGACAGCCTGCGCTCCCGGGCCCCCATGATCACCCCAGACCTCGAAAGCGGGGTTAAAGTGTGGCATCTGGTGAAGAACCATGACCATGGTGACCAGAAGGAGGGCGACCGGGGCAGCAAGATGGTGTCTGAGATCTATCTGACCCGACTTCTGGCCACCAAGGTAAGTCCTGCTGTGCCCAGGCCAGGGAATGCTCCTCACTGGAGAGTATGGCGATGTCCACCTCAGCACAGAAAGGACATCTGGAGTGTGTCCTTCAAAGGAACCCATTCACACTAGCCGTAGTCCAGGTACCTGGGCAGGGCTTTCAGGGGTCAGACCTGCTACTCTCTACACTTTGCAAAAATGGCAGTCATTAACTTCTGCCTGCTGCTTGATATTACCACTGTGCTTTATAGGAGCAGCTCTCTTCCCTCTGGGCCCCTGCACCCTTAGGAAGATAGCAGAGTTTCTTATGGGTGTTAGCTGGACAGACATGCTGGCTTGCATATCCACCATCGTTGCATTTTCTACCTGCCTTGGCCACAAACAAAAGGAAAGCAGAGTTTTCCTTTTGACCCATTGCCCCAGAGGTCAGTCCTGCCAGTAATCCGAGGGAAGGCTTCCTCCTCTCCATCCCATCCCATCCCATCTCATCCAACCAACCCCAAATAGTGGCAGTGAGGCAACATCCTCTAGCCTTATAACAGAGGACAGAATATGCCCGTGAGTGTGGCAATCATACAGCCCACGTTTTCCAGGCCAGGCTAGAATTCACATCTCTCTCCCACTAACCCTACGACAACGCTGCTGGACCCCTATTACAGTGGCATCCAACTTAGAACTCTCAGACGTGCTCCCAGAAGTGGAGCAACAAGTCTTCGTCTCAGCTTTGCCTAATATGCTCAGCATACTGGTAAGACACCAACTAAGAGACGCTGGAAGAAGCCAGAGGTTTAATTGACTCTTTGAGGGGTAACATGTGAAGTACAGGACCCTTGTCTCATCTCCAGAGACCCTCCAAGGCCCTGTAGATCGGGGCTCTGTCTGGGAAATTCTTCTAGACCAGTGGTTCTCAACCTTCCTAATGCCACAGCCCTTTAATACAGTTCCCGTGGGTCACGACTCACAGGTTGAGAACCACCGTTCTAGACCCTTCACCTGCAGCCCACTTTCTAGAACTCCAGACAACATTGTCCCAGGCCGCTGATATCTTAAGGCTCTTCACACCTCCCATTAGACCCTCCCTGGCCATGCTCCTGTACCCAGTCTTCCAGCTCATTCCTCGGACAAGTTCTCCAGACTGGCCTACCAGCCTGTGCACTCTTATTCCTTCATGGAAGCCTGCACTCAGAGCCCTTCCTATCTTCCTGTCTAAGGCCCTGAGTCCACATCCACCTGGTGTGGACACAAGCATGAATGTGGCAGGTGGCTTCAGGATGGAGAAGAGCCTCTTCCGCAGGACCCCCGATTCATTCATTTTTTCCCATCTCCCAACATTACTCTTCCCCACCCTTCCCACTTTGCCCACCCAGCCTTGTGTGCCACGCAGATTTTCAAGGCAGGATGGGCCCAAGGCACCATCTGGGATGCCCAGCCTCTGTCTCACTCCCCCCTCCCTTTCCCAGGGCACCCTGCAGAAGTTCGTGGATGACTTGTTTGAGACCTTGTTTAGCACTGTGCACCGGGGCAGCGCTCTCCCCCTGGCCATCAAGTACATGTTCGATTTCCTGGATGAGCAGGCAGATAGACACAGCATCCACGACACAGATGTGCGGCACACCTGGAAAAGCAACTGGTAAACCTCAGGGGAGCTCAGCAGGAGATGGTGCCTGGAGAGGCCTGGAGCTGTGAGGGGTGGGGACCTGCGGCGACCCTGGGAGATGGGAGGGCAGCCTGTTCTCAGCTGGGCTTGGTGATCCGATGCTCCTAGAGCAAATAGCGCACATATGCTGTGCAGAGCCCACGTGGGCCCCGTGCTGTCTGTGCCAAGTGAGGCCCGCCTGACTTGAGGCCTGGCACCAGGGTGCATGCTTGAGCTCTGCCCATTCAGACTATGACCATTCCCCAGGAAGAACCTCCTCCTTGAACCTGAGACCTCTATTTCTCAGGAGAAGAAAGCTGAGGGAGCCTGTGCAAAGAGCTGCCTTTCAAACCTGCAGTGGAGCTTCAGAGCCAGGCATCGTGGGGCATTCTGAGTGGGCCAGAACCCAAGGCACTTCTGGGGTTCTGGGGAATTCATGAGGAAGCCCTGAATTAAACTTAGACCCCTGGCAAAGCTGGCCAGCCCTCGGGCGGGAGCTCGCACCTGCTGCAGACTTAAGCCCACTGACAAGGAGGATTTTATTGCAAATTTGATCTCTTAAGGCCAAGTGATTACCCCAGCACTATGGCTGTCAGGAAGCAGCAGACAAAATGCCCTGCAGGCGTGACTCTCTCCCCTAAAGTCACCTCTGCATTCTGACCAGTAGTGGGAGAAGTTCCCTCCGGCCCCTGGCATGAAACTTTTCCCTCCTGGGTTTTGAACCTGGGCCACAGACCAATCTAAAGACTGGCTGTCAGGTCCAACGGGGTCTGGCTAACAGCCGAAGTCAAAGGCTTCCTTTGGGAAAGAGCTCAGAGGAGGGAGAGGGGAGGTCCAGGCATTTGGGTTGGGCAGGCAGCCCACACAGCTGTCTGGAGTCAGCGGTCTCTTCAGAAAACAGAGCCGGCACAGATGGGCCCAAGCTGTTATTTGGGAATCAAAAGTCCTAGCAACCAACAAAACACTTTGGAACAGGCCAACCCCAAGCCCATCTATTTCTCAGTGCGGTGGTCACTGAGCCTTCCTGAGTCTGCAGCTTTGATCACAGAGGAGTGAGGTGGAGAGGCTGGGGTGGCCTCGGAATGAGAAGCCCACAGTTCACGTTGCCAAAGGCTGGACTTCCATCTGTATTCCTGGGGCAGGGCCGAGGCTGTCTCCTTTACTGTGGAGGGTCCCCAGCCCAGCCCTGGGAGTGAGTAATTTCAGGGAAATCAAGAGAAAGTACTGAGTTATTCCCAGCTCTATGCCTTCCTTGTGCTGGCCAGACCCAAGTAATATTATAGAAATGCACTTCGCTGGCATTGTGGTGGGGACAGAGTTTCCTTAGCCAGACCTCAAAGAGCAAATGTCCAAGGAAAGATTATTAGAAGCTCCCCAAAGCTGCCAGAGGAAGAGGAGGGTGAAGAGAGAAGTCAGCTCTCAGCTGAGGCAGCTCCTCTCAGGTTACAGGAAAGTGAGTGATCCCGCTGCACTTCAGAAGACAAGCAGGAATTGTAGTGGAAGGGCTCGAAGGTGGGCCAAGCTGATGTTTCCCAAGACCTGGTGCTACTGAGACATGTGGGATACTTTGGGGTCCATGAGGGTCAAGAGAAGATGAAGAAGGGGAGAAGAAGGATGAGCTGGGACTAGGAAACATCATTTCAGGCTAGAAAGACAAGCCAGTGGAGAGTGCTCCCTCTACGGAGGAGTCAAAAGAGTTAAGACTGGGGAGGCAGCAGGGAGAGAAGGCAGAGCTGGAAAAGGAAGGAAGAATAGCAGCTGTTCTGGTTTTGAAGGAGAGTGAATGGGTTTATCTGCCTTATGGTGTAAGGAGCGGAAAAAAATCTTTCTCCTCTGGCGATAAATTCCCGACTTGCAGAAGGAAGTCTCCTAACTACTGACCAGTTCCTCTCGGGGTGGGAAAAACTCTACAGCCAGTCATTCCCAGGATACCAACAATGGCCTCCTCTTCTCCCTCTGCCCCTGCCCAGATACAAGAATGCCCTGGGGAGAGGCCTGAAAGAACTTGCCCCGGGGGAGCCCATTCCTCTGCCCTGCCAGGCCCAGCCAGTGCTGGGAAGTGGCTCCTGCAACAGGGCTGGGCGGGGAGCACAGGTGGTGCCCTTTGTGCCCACTCTGAGGCAGTGCCTGGGGCTGCCGGCTGCGTCCATCTGGACAATGGCCATGGGCAGTATGAAGGGACTCCAGGAGTCTGCTGGCTTTGTGTGAAGTCCTGAGAAACTGTGCTGTCCTCTGTACTTGGGCTTCCCTGGGGGCGTGGAGGCCTTTAGAAAAAACTACCAGGAGGGAACAGCATGCACCCACGCCTACCACTGGCTCGTTAGAGAACAGGGTCAGTGCCCCCTTAGGGGACAACATGCCTCTCCTTTCTCTGGGGTCAGAAACAGCGTCAGTTAAGTTAGCTGGACTCCTTTTCTACAGTTTTAATCCCTTGCTCCTTGGGGTAGACATTTTGATGTTCTGGAGGCTAGGGGAGGAGTATCAGTGTTCTGTGTAAGGGACACGAGTGACCCACATAATCCAGTCCACTCTGTCTCTCCCCACAGCCTCCCTCTGCGCTTCTGGGTGAATGTGATCAAGAACCCCCAGTTTGTATTTGACATCCATAAGGGCAGCATCACGGACGCCTGCCTCTCTGTGGTGGCCCAGACCTTCATGGACTCTTGCTCAACATCAGAGCACCGGCTGGGCAAAGACTCCCCCTCCAACAAGCTGCTCTATGCCAAGGACATCCCCAGCTACAAGAGCTGGGTAGAGAGGTCAGTAGCACCCTCAGAACAGCCCGTACCCCTGTCTCCCTGCCCATCTTCTACCCTGAGACATCACTGACCAAGGACTCAGGTAGTATTTAGGCTCAGTCTCATGATCCCCTCCTTCTTTCACACTCCCTATTGTGAGGACAAAGGGTGGCTTTGTGCTCTTGGAAGTCAGATGATTGTCATCTTAATTACCATTTATTGAGCACATGCTAAGCACTGAGCACTGTCATAAACATTTTTATATGTATCAGCCAGGTGTGGTAACGCACGCCCATAATCCTAGCACTTTAGGAGGCTGAGGTGGGAGGATCTCTTTAGGCCAGGAGTTTGAGACCAGCTTGAGCAACATAGTGAGACCATTTCTACAAAAAAAAAAAGCAAAAGAAGAAGAAGAAAAAGATCAGCTGGGTGTGGTGACATGTACCTGTGGTCCCAGCTACCCAGGAGGCTGCTGCAGGAGGATTGCTAAGCCCAGGAGTTTGAGGTTGAAGTGAGGTATGATGATGCCACTGCACTCTTGCCAGTGTGATAGAGCAAGATTATAATCCACATTTTACTGATGAGGAAACTATAGCACAGAGAGGCTGAATAACTTGCCTGGTGTCACACAGTAAGCAGGTAGCAAAGCTGGGATTTGAACACAATGAATTTGGTCAGAGTCTGGGCTTGTAACCACCCCGCTGGGTGCAACAGTCAGGAGCTCTCAGCTCAAGGGAATCTCCCAAAGAAACAGTGGACTTAGTTCTGAACCTCTGCTTAAAGCAAGAGGCCAGAGGAAGCCACATCAGAAGAGAACAAGGAAGTGAACAACTGGGGACACCCAGTGCTCTCAAGGGCCATGGGGCCAAGGTAGGTAGAGGCAAATGATTTCTGAGTCCTCCATCAACGTACCTGTCCTGTCCACCATGGCAGATACTACGCAGACATCGCCAAGCTTCCAGCCATTAGTGACCAGGACATGAACGCCTACCTCGCCGAGCAATCCCGCCTGCACGCTGTGGAATTCAACATGCTGAGTGCTCTCAATGAGATCTATTCCTATGTCAGCAAGTACAGTGAGGAGGTAAGACATGGCCTTGGAATGAACAGAAAGCAGCATGCCTAGAGCATCTCAGCTAACCAGGAAGCCTGACTCAGTCCTTAAATATTAATAACAATAGACAGTAATTTAGAAAACATATCCATGGAGTCAAAAGCCTGTGAGCTCAAGAATCATTAGCATTCCTTTATAAGGCAACCCAACCTCTTCTGATTCACTGAACCCTTTCTTATACATTTCATTGTCTCTCCGTCATTGTGCAGCCAATAAATAACACTTTTAATAATTTAATTGTTTTTCAGTTCAAAGTGTTGTACGATTAATTTCATTTTTTCTTAAACAATGAATCAAACTATTCTTTGCCCTTGGGCAGAGCCTGTCAGTTACATTTCAGATAAACAGGTAGACTTAACACAAATAGAGATTGAATAGGACACCTTTGGAAAATTCACAAGTCGGGCATGAACATGGAACCCGAAAGTAGTGACAGTAGTAGCGATAGTTACCACTTGCACAGCCCTTCCTATAGGCCAAAGCCTCTTTTAAACACTTACGATGTATACATATACATGTATATATGTATGTGTGTTTATTTAAATAATCGTTTCAATTATTGAAGGTTATGTTCATGAAGACTGAATGAAAAGGTAGACAGAAGGGTGATTGGGGAAGGACTGCAGAAAATGCTGTCTTCTCTCCTGGGTCCTGAAGTCTGCCCTACCTCTGTTTTTGTTCCTCAGCTCATCGGGGCCCTAGAGCAGGATGAGCAGGCCCGGCGACAGCGGCTGGCTTATAAGGTGGAGCAGCTCATCAACGCCATGTCCATTGAAAGCTGAGAGCAGCCTCCAGTTCCTGGGTGGAAGGACCCATCAAAGCAGTCACATGGGGAGTCTCAGAAGGAAGGACAAGTGAAGGGGATGAGGCCCCAGAGCTTGCTGCCCCCTGAGATCCCCACCCTGGGGAGAGGGGAGGGCCCCTCTCTCCTCCGCCAGCCAAGTTTCGTCACAGCCAGCTCCTGCCCGGGGAGCCAGTGGGCATCACCCATCCATAGCCAGAGCGAGTGCGGAGCCGGGCCAGGAGGAGGTGGTTCTTCAGGCTGAGAGGCGGGAGCCTCACGGTTCTGCCTCTGTGACTGCTGCTTTGCATGAAACTCATTTGATGTATATTAGGGAAATAATGAGAACTTTATTTAATTTTTTTTAAGAAAAAGGAAAGAAAAAAACAGAAATAAAACAAAACAAAAAGCTGCCCTGTTAATCCTGTTCAACTTTTGTTTAATTCTGATTTCTATCTCCCTGACCTCTGTCCCCCCCACGCCTCCTTCCTCCTGTAACTCCTGTTCCCAAATGCCAGAAGAAGCCTGCAAAGAGATGCTGAGAGAAACTGGAGGGAAAGTGTTTGTCTCTTTTTCCTTGAAATTAAAAAGAGAGAGAGAAAGAGAAGGAGGGAGAACAAAGAGGAGAAGAAGAATGAGCACAAGTTCACACCAAAAGCTTCGCAAAAATAGCGGCCCGTGAAATTGGGACCCCAGCAGCCAACAAAGCGTGGAACTCCGGAACTCTGCCCTGATTGCAAAGCCACCGAGTCACTCCACCTGGCTGACTGGAAACTGAGCTCTCCGTACCACACACCTGTATATTCTCCTATCTTGAGAGGAGATGTGTACCTACAGAGCGCTGATGCTTTCTGCTGTTGTTTTGCTTATTTTATTTAATCCCAAACCTCAGCAAAGGAGGAGCTGGTCTTTGGTACTTTTCCTTTTGGTTGCCCTACAGTTGCTTTCAGAAGTGGGGTGAGGTGTGCCTCTCCTAAACCCGATTCCTGGCCTCCCTGAGGACACTGGGAGGCTCTACCCTACATCAGCCCCTGTCATAAACCAGGCCTCCTGGAGAAATGGTCCAGAGGTGTGTGGCCAGGCCTCCAGGGGGTTCCCTCTGGGAGTTGATTTGGGAACAGGGGTGTTTGGCTTTGCATTCCAGTCCAATCTTCCAGTGGTTCCTGGCAATTACAAAGAAAACAAAAATCGAACACTGTTTACAGAAAGCAATACTTGAAGAGCCGTGGGTTAAAGAAGCTGCAGTATTTATTGTGCTTTCTTTCTTTCATTCTCTCCTGCCTGGAGATGGGATACAACCTTCACTCATGCTCGGATGGTCCTGACCCTCTGGGCCTGCAGCACTTCCTCAGTGGAAATGACCATGGCGTGCCTCGCTGCTGCCTTTGGCCTCTCGCCTCTCTGTCTGCCTCTCATGGACGTGTGGGTATGAACAAGAGGATGGCTTCTCACTGCACACCTTTCCTGCTCTCTCTGTCTCCTAATGACACCCCAAACCACGGATGGTCAACTCTCTTGAGTGTAGTTCCCAAACAAAAGACCAAAGCCCCATGCCTTTGGGACCAGGGGCCCCACAGAAACTGGTGGGAGTCATCCAGAGGGAACGCGCTCTGTCGGCATCAGGCCTTTGGTGACCATAACAGGACCTTGGTGATGGTGACAGCCATCAGAGTGTCCAGGCCTCCCACACTGGCATGAATCCTAGCAGCCACCTTCATCTTCTCTGGAAGCAGCATTGGAGCTGGGGGTAAAAGGACAAGCTAAAGGCAAAAGGTTGGAGTGGGGAAGGCAGGAGAAGTACCTCCCCTTTCCACTTTTCAAGGGGTCAAGAATCCTAGGCCAAGAAAGACTGGAACAGGGTCATTTCTTCTGTAATGAAAACTCTGGGCCCTGGCTTCTCTGTACCCTGCTTTACCTCCAAGTAATTCCAATTTCCAAAGGCTCTGCTGACCACATGCAATTCCCAGGAAAGGGCTAGGGAGGGGAGCATGAGGCCTGGCTTCCATGCTTGGCATGTGGCTTTGGATCACGGTCTAACCGCACAGCAGACTTACCCTAGTCTCCTCAGCTCTAGTTTCTTGCCTGAATGCAGCTGACAAATGGGAATAGAAAAGCATTCAGCAAAATACTCAGGAAACTCGCTGTTTTCATTATAATTCACAACCAGCCTTGCCAAGGCCACTTTCTTCTGATAATCCACTTCTGTTAAAAGTTTCTCGGGTCCTATTAATAGCCTGAAAGAAATACTAATGACTGGCCTTCCGCACTAAGCCAAAGTGTTTGCTCTTCAGCGCACCCAAAGCTTATCAGCGCAGAGCCCATAATTTATAGAGATGAAAAGAGAGGAGATATGGGCGAGAAGAACGTGAGCAGGAGAATGTGTGCTACCATAAAAAATTCCAGCCCACCCCATCTCACTTCTGAGCTCTGTTTGAATGAAGGTTTTCTCATCACGCGGCTGCCCAGACTGGCACGAAGACTCCGCTCCACCTTCAAGTAAGCGGAGGCCAGACCCGGCAGCTGCTCCTGCTCCAGCCCGTACCTTGCAGCTGCCCGCATGTCTAACAGCTTATGCCGGTGACCCTTTGCTGCCCCTGGGGTGCTTCCTGGAAGCTTCTTGGAGAACAAGTAGAAGAATGGGGGAACAAATTGAAGAATGAAGAGGGAAAAGGCGAAGGTGACTGTGAGTGGTTTGGCCACATTTCTCAGGAGTCCATGAGAGAGTTGGGAACTTAGGCTGGCAAAGGAAGTGGCACAGGGGCAGCCTTACGGAAGGAATTAAGAAAAGGAAAACAGCTGGACTCAAGCCAGGTCATGAGGTAAAAGGTTGCGGAACCTGGCCCCCTTTCCAGCTTCTCACCTGTTCCTCTGCCACCCCTCTTGGCTTCGGACCACCAAACCCAATGGAATCCACACCGCAGGGAATGAGGGGGAGCGGGAGTGTGTCTTCTCCCTATCATCCAATTTGAGAATATTTTGACCTTGTGTAAGGAAGAAGGATTAAAGCCACAGCCCCTTCCCACAAGAAGCTATCCATCTTGGGGGGAGGCAGAGCAGGAAGACCTTCTCCAATGTCTCCTGCTTCTCTTTGTTTCGTGATTCTGCAGAGGTGACAATGCTCTAGAAAAGGACAAGGTCCCCAGGAGGGTGCTTGGCAACTCAGAGGATGCTAAGGGACAGAACGGAAAGCACGTCGCTGCAGTGGGGCCCCGCTTCCTCCCCCTGCCCTGGGCATGGAGTCAGGTGCCGCAGCGCCACTCTCCAGACCGTTTCTGATCCGCTGCTGGCGGACAGTTCCCTCCTCACAGAGTTCGGTTGTTGAACGTGTGGATCAGCTGTTCAGCTCCCTGGAGGAGGGAAGGATTGCCTGGGTGCGTTCATTCATTCAGGATAACTTCTTAGGTAGCAGCTAACTGCCAGGCACTGCTCAAGGTATGGGAAAACAGAAATGACAGAGACCAGGAAGATCCTTCTAACTAATTTCTATTTTTCGTCACCAACTTAGCAGCCTCAGTTATCCTCCCCTGTTGCCAGAGGATGCGTTTCAGAGGGAAAGGTGTCCAGCGAAGGACGTGGACGGACCCAGCTGCCTTACCTTATCCTGGGGACATTCCCCTAGCAGAGAAAACCCCTTTGGTTTCTACTGCCACCGTCTCTCCTGGCAGTACTTTGCCTGCTGCTTGAGTGCCCGACCTTCCTTCAGTTCCACCAAATGAGGACAAGAAATAGCAGTAAGACCCCTAACCCTGCTAAGTGAGAAGCAAATGCAATGGGTGTGCTGAACGAAAAAATGGGCTGGGCAGAACAGAGAACTACTAGAAGCCTCTGGCTGATAAATGTCCAGGTGCGTCCCAGTCACCATACCTGCCCCTGCTGACCTGCTGCCAGTAAATACTGAGCCAGCAACTGCTCTAGGGAGGCTGTTTACTCCCAGCCACACTGTGTCATGCCCAGGACTCCGGGGATGGACACAGACAGGAAAGAACTGAGCCTTAGTGGAAAAAATGCCAAGTGGCCTCATCAACACAGGACCACAGGAGCAGGTCCCATGGGCATGTAGGAGAGGAAGTTCAGGGCCTTCTGATGCCTTGTCTCAGGAATGCGCTTTGAGGAAATGCTGGCATCCTTTCCACAACTCACAGTCTCTCTTTCTCCTCTCAGTTTCCCCAAAGTGGGAAGTTTTATCACTTGGGGCTCAGTGATCTCCACAAATGAAGGATAAAGTTGTATTCTTGGTATTTCTATCTAGTACTAGGGAAAATCCTAAGAGACAATTACCAGAGCCTCAGCCCAGTAAGCAAACTGGAGGGTCCTCGGCCTTTGGGGACACCCACATCTCATCCTCCTTACCATGGGGAAGCCCTCCCTTCACACCAAGCCATCTCCTTTCTGCTGCAAGGGGCAGGTGGGGGCATCTTCTGGATTTCAGCCACAGACCTCACCTTGACTTTCCACATTGGCATTAGAGGTAGAGGGCATAATGGAACCGGACAAATGGAACAGATGTCCCTGAGTGTGTAGGGGAAGAGGGGACAAGCTCATTATACCCTGAATCTAGGGGCCTGAGCCCACCTGCCTTTCCTCCCAACTTCTTCTACTCAAACCCACTCCTCTTGACACACTGGAATCTGTATTATATATATTTTTAAGAAAATACAATGATGGTTGTCTGGTTTTGTTGTTTTTACAGGTGTTGTGGAATAAAAAAGCTGTAAGAAAATTAAGTATTTAAAATGTTCCAATAAAACGGGGGTTTTTGTTATTCTAATATATTATTGTGTACCTATTGTAAATATGAAACACTCCTATTTTGCAAGCCAAGGACACAATTTGTACTGTTGTTATATATAAATAAAGTTTACTGAATAAAAAAAAAATCCTTAACTCTTCAAACAAACCTGATTATTCAGTAGCATATATGCAGAGTAACCTTCAATGGGTATATATAAGGAAGGTACTCATAGAAAGATGAGCTAGCTAAGTTGTTCTGAGAGAGGTATCTAGAATTGTCTTGGGAGCCAGAGTTTATTAATGTCCAGTCATCATCATCACCATAACACATACACACACACACACACACACACACACACACACACACACAGCTCCAGCTTGAGCGAGCAGGTGAACACTGCCCCCTAGCTCCAAGACCCCAGAATACAGCTTTCCCCCACTGGAGGGTGCCAGTACAGACTGCAGGTTAAGGTAAGGTGACCAGATTTTAACATGGGTAAAGCCAGACATCATTGAAGGGGTGGGGTGGGGCCTGACAACAATGCAAACTTTGATAAGCAGTTCTCGATAATCAGTTATCGACAATTATTTGTTATTATTAAAGTTTAACACTTTAAAATTAACAAAAATAATATAAAACTCATATCCTGGCAAAATAGCCCCATGGCAGCCAAAAACCATATATTCCCTTCCCGTTCTCCCACGTTCCCTAGCTTGTCATGCATGCTTTCCAAAAATTGGACTTTTTTAAAATACCATGGGACATGGGACAAATTGTTAAAAATCGGGACTGTCCAGCCAAAAGCGGGACGTCTGGTCACTTTAGGTTAAGGCCCCCTCCCAGGGATGAAGTGAGGTCTCTGAAGAATATGGAGATCTACTCCCAGCCCTTCCTGAGAAGTACATGCATTCATTTGTACAGAACTTGCATTAACCCTGATAAGGTCTGGGGTAAGTGCTGGGGTTAAACTGTAAATGAGAAAGGCAACATCCTTGTCCTTATCAACTCGTTAGTGTGGTGAAAATTGTAAGGATTCGGAAAAAAGGAATGTTTTTGCCATCAGTTGGGAAGGGTTTTTATTGTTGCCTCTCTTTTATTTTTGGTGGAGGAATTGAAGGTAAATCAAGGGAAAGATACCAAAGAGCATATAGATCCAGTACAAGGGAGGGACAAAAGGGAGGAGGCCCCGGGCCTAAGGGAGGCAAGTAGTTGGGTGACTTGGAGTCCAGAAACAGGAGAAACTTCACAATCCTAAAATAAGGCTTACACGTGAGGAACTGATTGTAGGACTCCCAAGCCTTTGCCCTCCTCTGTACTTCCATCCTTCTGTGCTTTGTTTTGGCACTCTAAAGTTGGTGAGTGATGCTTCTCCTCTTACCACGGACTGGTAAGAGGAATAGATGAGAATAACTCAAGAACCCACGCACCTGACATCTCAGCTGAGCATGCAACAGAGCTGCTGTTGGCTTTCCTGATGATCATGGGGCTAGGAGAGTTTTCTGGGTCTTCAGCCTTATACCAGGCACTAAGAGTAGAGCCTCCTGAAGACAAGGTGCAGCACCTGACTTTGGGGTGCCTCCGGGCTGAAGGGGGAGAGACAGATCCTGCTCACCAGGCCACCTGAGTGCAATAGGGAAGGCCAACATACAGATAACAGTGGGGCCCGGGGCTCGTCCCTCTCTCCCTCCCCACATTCCACATTCATCTCTCTCTCTCTCTCTCTCTCTCTCTCTCTCTGGCAGGCACTCTCTTCCCAGAAAGAGTGGAGAGATGCAAATGCTGGTCCTGAGGGTGAGAAAAATGCAAACACAACACCAGGAGGAGCCAGGATGGAGAAAGAGAGCTGTGCTGAGGCCCGCACATAATTAGTGCATTGTTCTCAACAGCACGGTGGGCCTGGGGAGTACACTGGAGAGTTGTTTTGTTTTATTTTTCCCTAACATTAAACCATCTTCCACATCTCTTTGAAATACAAACCTGCAGGCACTATATTGTACCAGTGAAAAAGGTGTTCTTTCTCAGCAAAACCAATAGCATCGCCTGTGAGCGCTACTGAAGGGTGGCAGCTAGATGAGACCTCCTTCAGTCATTGCCTCTCTGGGCCTCACCTCCCCACAGTCTCAGGTGCAGGGAAACTTGAGTAGAGGAGGCCATTGCTCTGTTTGGAATCTTTACACAGTGAGTTTTCTCCAACCTTCTTGCTCTTCCCCATCTCTCCCTTCAGCAGCTTGGACTCAGGGTACTCTTACCCTACAATTAAATACCTGCTTCCCAAACTACCATTCTCCAAGGTGGAGGAGGGAGACACTGCCTGGTCCCTGGCCTGTCTTGTTCACTGTTACATTTCTGGGATAGAACACCATCCCTGGCCCATAGTACAAGCCCATAGATTCTGATAAAATGAATAATCGAATGAATGGGACTTGTGAAGCACCTGCCAAATTCCAGGCACTGGAATATCTTTTCTGGAAGAGTTCTCAATCTCATATGATAGAAGTGTTCCAGTTTTCTAGTGTGAGGTTCAGAGAGGCTAAGAGGTTTTCTTAAGGCCACATAATTACTTGGTGGTTGAGCTACAGAGGTCTGATGCCAAAGTTGAGACTAAATGCTTATTTTTGTTTCTTTTTATACTTTTTATTTATCTATTTATTTCAGATTAACACGAGGGTACAAAGGTGTAGGTTACATTGCTTGCATTGCATAGGAAAAGTTCAAGTTGTAGTTGAGCTCTTCACCCGGGGAGTGTGCTGCATACCCTTACATTGTACACCAAAGGGGAGAGCTAGTACTGATCACTTTGCCTTCTTCCCTTTCCCTTCATTTGAGTTCAGTTGTGTTTTTCCAGACTGCATGCTTTTTCCAGGGCATGATACTGCCTTTCATTAGCTTTAGAGTTATTTAATGCTTGAAAGTCCTCCCCCAGAAATGGATCCTTTGTCTTGTAACAAACAGAGGCTATGGGAATACTCTCCAGCATTCATTAATATGCATATTTGTTCAACACAGTCAAATCTATTCATCACTTGCCGTGAGCACGGCACCAGACTAGGCACTGTTAGGCACATGAAGGGGGAAAAATCTAAGGCCTAAAGTTATAGCTTTCCCAGAGTTTACAATCTAATGTCAACACCAAATCATTATTCTATGACAGTGGTTCTCAACCCTCCTAATGCTGTGACCTTTAATACATTTCCTCATGTTGTGGTGACCCCCAACCATAAAATTATTTTCGTTGCTACTTCATAACTGTCATTTTGCTAGTGTTATGAATCGTAATGTAAATATCTGGTATGCAGGATGTTTTTTCATTGTTACAAGGGGGTCGCGACCCACAGGTTGTGAATCGCTGTTCTATGAGAAAAAGACTCATCCCCCCTCTTGGTAGGAATTATATATCATTTTTACCACAAGTGCAAAATAATATTGCCAGATTGCATCAATAGGATCCTCAGAGATCTAAGCTCCTCAATTTGAGGGTACAACCTGCATGATACGCCACTGGAGAGAATTTAGGGAGGTGGGTGCTGCTGGTAATCTATGCTTGATCACGGTGACACCATGAGCTGTCAAAGGTCTCTGCTCAGCAAGTGAGCTGAACCACACAGAGACTCCCACCTGTTTTGCATTGGCAGCTGGGAGATTAGAGCCAAATGTGTGGCCCGCCTACGGCACATGTGCAATACTTCCTGCTTGGTGTTATTACGTTCATCCTCTTCCTGGCTTCCCTTTCTGTGTCTGCCTCATTTATCTTTATTCTTCACCCCCTACTCCTTCTAATTGCTAAGTTTCATGTATCCTTGGCTAAGAGCATAGCCTTGGATTCATATTATCTTGGGTCGATTCCATCCTCATATTATCTTGGGTCCACCACATCCTCAAGCTGTGTGGTCCGGGACGAGTTACATAACCTCTCCGTACACCAATTTTCAAATCTATCAAATGAGGATAGTAGTATGTATCAAGTAAGGTTTTTGTAGGGTTTAAGCAAGATAATGTAAGTAATGGATTCAATAAGTATTACAATAGGTAAATGAACAAGAGAAAGAATCCTTCTTTTATAAAATCCTTCTTTTAAAGGTAGTCTGGTAGGACTCATAAGCAGGAAGAGAGGAAGGCCTCTATCTGATTGTGGGAAGAAGCTGAATTAATACATGCACATTTCTTTCTTCCTTCCTTTCTTTTTTTTTTTTTCTTTCTTTCTGAGATAGTCTTACCCTGTCACCCTGGGTAGAATGTTGTGGCATCATAGCTCACAGCAACTTTAAACTCTTTGAGTTCAAGTGATCCTCCTGCCTCAGCCTCCTGAGTAGCTGGGACTATAGGCATCCGCCAAGATGCCCAGCTAGTTTTTCTATTTTTAGTAGAAACAGGATCTCAGTCTTGCTTAGGCTGGTCTCAAACTCCTAAACTCAATCAATCCACCCAACTCAGCCTCCCAGAGTGGTAGGATTACAGGCATGAGTGAACACGCCTAGCCTGATACACATACATTTCAAAAATCAAAGTTGGTGCCTGAGAGTTAATTCCATAGGACACTAGGCTTGTATGCTGACCTAGAAAATGAGGAGACAAATCAATGTTTCACCCAATGTTAGAACTAGATCTGAACCAGCCAATAAACATGCTATAGGTAGATGGAAAGTAGCAAAGAGAAGTGGATCAAGCCAAATTTCCATGTGCCAGGGCCACAGAAGGGCCTGGTTGGCTACAAGTCAATCAATGGCCTCCTAAAAGTCAGGTCAAGGCTCAACCAAAAGTGTTTAGGGCCTAGTAGGAAAAATGTTCCTTCACTCAGAGAACCAGGGGAGGCAGGTCTAGCTCAGCTCTGGGATGAGGGCAACAGAGAGATGCAATTAGGATGAAGATAGAGGGCACAGATCCCAGAAGGGCCTATTCCCATTAAAACGCCAGAGAAGCACAGCAGGGAAAGGAACAGTCCACTCTCCAGACCTGGGAGGGGCACTCACCTGCCTCCCTCAGGGAGGAGTCTGGGCACCCCTATCCCCAGCTGGTTTGAGATGAGTATATTAGTCATAATTTTCCAGAGAAACAAACCCAAAGAAACCAATAAAATATATGTAAGGGTGGGTGGAGGGGAAAGATTTTAAGGAATTGGCTCACAAAATTGTGGGGGCTGGCATGTCTGAAATCTGTAAGGGCAGGCTGGCTTCCTAAAAATTCCAGCAAGAGCCAATGTTGGAGCCTAGAGACTGGAGACAGAATTTCTTCTTCTTTGGGGGAACTTTAGTCATTCCCCTTAAGGCCTCCACACGCTGGGTGAGGCCCACTCACACTATGTAGGATGCTTTACTCAATGCCTACTAATTGTAAGAGTGAATCATACCTAAAATATACCTTCACGGCAACATCTAGATTGGTGTTTGACCACGCATCTGGGCACCATAGCCTAGTTAAGGTGACACATGCAATTAACCAGAACAGTGAGGAAAAGACATGTCAATCTGTTCATCAAACACTGAAACTAAAGCTAAGTCCACGTGACCCGCTAATCCACCCACTTTGAAGCCTTCTTAATCTAGTTAGTTTCTTTCACTCTTAGTCTCCTAGTAGAAAATGCTTTTGAAAGATTCCAGCTTTTACTGGCTAACCAAAGAAGAAAAATAGGCATGGGGGGCCTTTGAGGGGCAGGGATTGTTCCGGCTTCCAGATCAGGGATGTGGGGGACTCTTAGACTCATCCTGGGAAATAAAAGGGAGTGGGAAGACCTGGAGGCCATCCCCCATCTGGTCCTTCTCCTGCTTATGTATAAGCCCCACCCAAGAAGCACACACCAGAAACTGGTAAACAAACAAACAAACAAAAACATATGGCTGGTTATTTAATCTCCAAGAATTGTGCAGTCTCCCAGTCTTTCCAGTCCATCTGCCCAGCCTCAGGTCTCGTTGGCCTCCCATCTTTACATGGTTTCATTTCACAGCTCTTGATTGCCATCACAGGTGCCCCAAACTTCAATGACATGTCACAGAGAAGCTCATGTGGAATTCTCCTTTTGCCACAATCATTATGGTCCTTCTCTACCACCCTGCAGCATTCCAGGGCACCCCCAGTCCCAGGGGAGAAGAGCCTGCAGCGTCAGATACTGGAGGATAAGAAAGGAGCCCCTGATGATCCTGACGATGCCTGACTCCTCCGCTACCGGGACTGACCCTCAGTGACACTGTGACTCAGTAAAGGTCACAGGATCCTATCAGAGGTGAGTCTCAGACAGTGAACCCCGAGTTTGGGGGGCTACCAGAATCTACCTCATCCTCCTCCACATTTGAGGCAGCTCTGGGTTTTCACTTCAACTCCATTTACCTGTTAGAAGGGTAAGAATTCTGAGAGACAATGGAAATATACATTCCCACTCCTCTTGACCATTTCCTCCAAATGCCAGGGTCCTAAGGTTTTCTTCAACCTTAAGGAGTATCCCTGTTCATTTATTTATTTCATTAAGTCTTCAGAGAGGCATTTATATGTTCCTCTCTGTGGTAAACACTGGGAAAGGCCCAGGACCTGACCTCTTAATCCTGTGAGCCTCTCTGGCCGTGACGTTCACCAGGCAGGAATGATTTAGGAAGTCTATGGTGCATTCCTTGTGTCGCTACCATTGCTGTTGGCACTTCCCAGACAGGATCTGAGCGACTCCCATGAAAGCACAAAGAAGCAAATATTATTTACTACCATCCTGGAGATATGAAAACTGAAGTTTAGAGAACTACACGTGTATGACAAATTCAAAATTGTATGGAGTTGAGTGACATTCTTGGGATTTGATCCCAGATCTTCATAAGCTGTGGCATCAGTGTCCACAAAGAAAGGCCCATTGCTCTCTAGGGCTCAGGGAAGGACCCTCACACCAGCACACAGCACTCAAAGCAGAAGGGGTAGATGGCCCTTGCAGCTCAGATCCACTCAGAAATAGTGGCAGTCTAGTGTCCTGGGCCCTCCAGAGCCAGGCAAGAGGCAGAAATGCACAAGACTCTCAGGAGGGTCCTGCTACTGTCAATGGCCTCAGGAATCTGCCCCTGCCTTTGGGCCCTAATCCACCACTAAACCACTTGGGTGGTCTTGACAAAACCTTTCTCTTTGGTTAATTTCAGCTTTCTCCTTTGTAAATTGAAGAGTCTTAGGAAAGATCAGTAGTTTGCAACTTTCTATCAAGAAGGAATCATACAGAATCCAGATCCAAGCAGAGTTGCTCTGGTGGAGACAGAGAGGAAGTCAAATTCAGTTCATTCCAGCTTCCCTTCCTGCACCAGGCTCCCCCACCACACACACACACACACTCCCCCCTCTGTTGGGCCCTGAGTGCCTCAGAGCAACCCCAAGGAACACTAGAAGGACCTAAGAACACTAGAGGGACCCAAGGAACACTAGAGGGACCCAAGAACACTAGAGGGACTCAAGGGCCCACCTGGCTCTGAAGTTTACCACTCTCCCTATTAGGCAAGGGGAGGTGGAGAGAAGTGCCAAAGGTCAAACTGGAATTAGCGTCTTAGGGCTCAAAGCCCCATCCTGCCCCAGTAATCCTTGCCTCCTGCACCTGTGCCACTTTGAGGCTTCTGTGAACTAAGACAGAAATAGAGCAAGGTGGTGAGATAATTATGGCAAGCCCAACAATTCACAGACTCTGCCAGCGCAAAACAGCAACATGTCACTGCTCTAGCCTATTCCAAGAGCAGGTTGAAGAATGGCTCAGCTCGTGAAGATGAAAAAAGATGAGAGAGATGAGTCAGAGGTCCTATAAGAAATAGGACAGCCTCAGGGCTCAGGTGGGACCCTCGAAGCCCTTCCCCACCCTTCTATAAAGTGTAGTCAAGTAAGCCCTGCTGGGTATCCAGAATGAGAGGTTAGAAGTCCAGGAGGCAGAGGGCAGCTCCGTACTCTGCAGGTTCAGAGTTGGGCTGGACATGAGTCCTAAGGAGGGGTCTCTCCAGGCCTTTCCTCAGAGGAAGCCCAAACCCTCCCTCTCTCCTTTCCCAGAGCCATGAGGCTGGTGGCAGTGACACTGCAAAGGCAATGGCTGATTGTGCGACCATGGGCAAGTTCCTTGACCTCTGGGGCACTCTCTCTCTTTGCAGTTTTCGTGATTTCTGTGATTATCAGAATGGCACAAATAAAATTTGTGAAATAGGGAAAGTAAATGTCTCACGAAGAAACTCAAAGTAAACAAAAGGAACACAGGGGCCTAGATTCCTAGCCCAGAGTTCTATTAGCATCAAAGGGAAGCTATTAGAATAATAACTTTATTATTTTATTTGCCATGACCCCCCCCCAAAAAAGCAAAATTCCCCCACAAAGCAAATTTGTCTTATTCTCCTAGGACCATATCCTTCTCCACTATCAGTCTGTTCATGTGTCGCCCCTTCCAGACAGCATTCAAAATATGTTTTTTTTTTTTAAATTGTGGATTATCAACAAAATAGAATGCTACTGGCCATTAAAAACTGAATGAGGGAACCAAGTGAATAGTTAGATATACCTGCTCTTGGAATAAGCTAAATGGAATGAGGAAAGCCCACCGTACTCAGTACACCGTGGTTACTGGGTGGAGGGGAGATCGTATGCATATTGTGGATGACTAAAATTTGAACCAATTTAGATTGTATTTTTACTAGTAGATATTCAATACACGAATGCTTATTATCCTGGCTGCTTTTAGTCATATTAGCCATGGTTTTGGCAGAAACTGACCAGGTCTGAGAACACTTTTTCTGGCAATGGGCTTCCTGACCCCTCCTCCCACCGCACCCCGCCTTACCCCACTGCACACACAGGCTCCCTCCCACACGCACTCAGCCTCAAGAGCTATCAGTCTCAGGGCCAACTTGCCCGCCTTGCTGGGAGGTGTGGCACTGTGGGCAGAGGGACGGAGGCAGAGTTTCTCCCCCTGCCAAGTCACCCCACCTAAGCTGACCCCACTAGCCTATGAGGAGAAGGGACTTAGGAGACCACTTTCAGCCAGCTGGTCCTCACATCACCAGATTCTGAACTCACACACTACTCAAACCTCCAGGAGCTGAAACCATTTCCCACAGAGGATCCATTGCCCAGTCAGCAGCGTAGTGCCTCATAGTCCGTGGTTATAGCTCTGGCTGACTCAGCCATGCATGGCCCAGAAGTAATGATAGTGGATTTTAAAATTGGACACAACTGGGGTGAGAAATAGGCTCTGCCATTTGCAGCTGGGTGGCTGTAAGTTTCCTCCCCCCTCCTAGCCTGTCTACTGACATGTAAAACGTGGTTCATATTATTTTAGGCAGTTATGGTAAACATTAGCACTGAGGTGTGTAAAGCCCTCGCTACAGGCCAGGCACTTGAGAAATGGAGGGATTTTTAGTATATCATTGTCATCTTGTGCCACCTCCCTGAGATGTTCCATCCAGCTCCTCATTCTTCCCTGGAGAGTGTGGAGTCAGGAACACCCTCCCCACCAGCACCTGTCTGTGTGGAACCGAGAGGAGGGCAGTGGCAGGGATCAGAATTCAGCCTTCACCAGCCCAGGTATTTCTTGTTTTTTTTTTTTTGAAACAGAGCCTCAAGCTGTCGCCCTGGGTAGAGTGCTGTTACATCACAGCTCACAGCAACCTCCAGCTCCTGGGCTCAAGCAATTCTCCTGCCTCCGCCTCCCAAGCAGCTGGGACCACAGGCGCCGCCACAACACCCGCCTGGCTATTTTTTGGTTGCAGCCTCCATTGTGGCTCAGTGGGCCTGGGCTGGATTCGAACCCACCAGCTCAGGTATATGTGGCTGGCGCCTTAGCCACTTGAGCCACAGGCACCGAGCCCAGCCCAGGTACTTCTGAACTAAAGCCCTAACCCTGGCCTCAAATCACTTCATCAAAGTCCCTCAAGGCACTAAGAAGCCTTGACCAAAGGCATTGATGCAGGAGCTGACTCTGCATTCAGGAAATGAATCCTGGTTTGGGAGAAAGTAAGTACTGACACCAAGAGCCATCTGGACAAGGTGGCACTTCCAACCAGTGCTGGGAAAGACCAGACAGTAATGGAAATACTATGGCATTAGCACAAGAATAGGCAGGTCAATGGGATTATATGGATGGCCCAGAAACAAACTCTACTCGCTACATATATGGCATATATTAAATGTTAAAAGAAGCATTATGAATCATTGGAAAAGGTATGAGTTACACCAAAAAAGGGATTTGGGAAAAGTGGCTATTGGAAAAGGATTAATTTTGATTCTCATCTCACAAGATACGCTAAAATTCCATTTAGATCAAAGAATTAAAGCTGCAAAAACAACAGAGGGGGAAAAAACATAACATGCCATTTTCTGAATGGTAAGACTGGATAGTAAGTATAAAGATGCAAATGCTGCCTTAGTGTCCGTAGCTCAGTGGTTAAGGCCCTGGCCACGTACACCAGGGCTGATAGGGTCAAACCTGGCCAGGCCTGTTAAAAACAAAGAAACAAATAAACAAAAAATAGCCAGCACTATGGCAGGTGCCTGTAATCTTAGCTACAGGGAAGCTAATGCAAGAGAATCGCTTGAGCCCTTAAGAGTTTGAGGTTGCTGTGAGCTATGATATTACTGTACTCTACAGAGGGCAACAAAGTAAGACTCTGCCTCAATTAAAAAAAAAGATGCAAATGCTTCATGAATTAAGATATATGTTAAATCCAATTCTTTACAAAATCCCAAATGAGACTGCTTTATTTTCTGGACAGCATGATTCTATAAATTTATTTGGAAAATACATAAATAGCTGAAGCCTTTTTTTCTAAAAAACAGAATAATTGTGGAGGTCTTGTTCTACCAGATATCAAAATGCTGAATTTCACATACAAATATGTCATATTTTAAAATACATGAAGGTATAAAGATAAAATATTTAAAATAGTGTGATTATACTAGAAGAAATGAATGAACAGAAAAAGACAGCTTAGAATGGGTATACTGTACATAAAGAAATTACCATGTGATAAAAGTAGCATCTAAGCCAGTTGGGGGAAAAAAACATTCTTTAATAAATGATGTAGGGATAAATGGTTAACTATTTGGGGGGAAACAGTTTAAAATGTCAACATGCAACATAGAACAAAATAAATTTCAGATGAATTAAGAGGTAAATATAAACAAACGAAACCATAAAATACTTAGATGAAATATTAGTATATCTATCTCAGTGTGGAGATGAAATTTCTAAGCATAAAAGAAATCACAACGAAAAAAACAGATATATTTTGTGACATAAAAATCCAAACCATGTCCATAAAATCATCACAGAAAAGAAACAGCAAAATCAACCTGAGAAAAACGTCTATAGCAAAAACATCAAAAAGTTAATGTTCTTAGAAGACAAAATAGCATTTATACACATAAAACCTCCACTAAACCCAAAAGAAAAATGTGCAAAGAACAAGAATAGGCTATTTGCAGAAGAAATAGAAATGATTGCTTAAACACACAAAGAAATGTTGAAGCTCACTAGCAATCAATATATGTGAAGAAAACACAGTAATGAAATATAATTTTTCCTCTATCAAATGGGCAAATACTCGTAAAAGTTCATGCAGAGTATTCGTGAAGAAAGCTATGGCACAGTGATGAGCCCTCTCACACGCTGTTGGCATGACAGAAATTTATGCAATATTTCTGGCATATATATAAGTTTCCGAAACCTTTGAAATATTTATTCTCCTTATTATTATCATTTTACTTAATTTTTGAGCAAGTTAGAAAAAGGATAAAAATATAGGTACCGGCTTGGCGCCTGTGGCTCAATTGGCTAAGGTGCCAGCCACATGCACCTAAGGTGGCGGGTTCGAATCCCCAGCCCGGGCCCGCCAAACAACAATGATGGCTGCAACCAAAAAAAAAAAAAAAAATGGCCGGGCGTTGTGGCAGGCGCCTGTGGTCCCAGCTACTTGGGAGGCGGAGGCAGGAGACTCGCTTGAGCCTAGGAGTTGGAGGTTGCTATGACCTGTGATGCCATGGCACTCTACCCAGGGGGATAGCTTGAGGCTCCGTCTCAAAAAAAATATGTATATATATATAGGTACCTACCTTTTATCTATAATAATAGAAACAAATTAAATATCCGCTAATATGGGAAAGTTAAACAAATTACAGCATAACCACAATACAAGATATTATATTCTCATTGCAAATTGTATCTACAGAGAATTTTTAATGATTTGGAAAACTGTTCATAATATGGTACAGTGTGATGGGAATAGGGCAGTGGGATTTTGGGAGAATTTTATTTTATTGGTTATTTAATCCATTTCCTCCCCACCCACTCCCAAATTTCTACAAACATAATAATAACAATTATAAATTTTCTTTAAAGAAAAATACTGTACCCATAAACTCCCCATCTTCCACAATTACTTGTGTAGAATAGCAAAAGGTCCTTTCCATCTCCCCATCTCAGTGGACTCTCCTCTCCCAGGTCCTAAACTGAATTGGTGACCTCTTTTCTCCCCTAAGTTTGATTGGTCTGGAGGGTGGATGGCGTGTGAAACACACGCACTTTGTAAGAGGTCACACCACCCTCCAAACCTGGCACTCAAGAGAAGATAAAGTAATTCCCCAGACTTTGGCATTGGCAAAACCTACTTGGTTTCCCGTCTTAGCCATGCCAAGTACAAATGCTGGCTGAGGATGCTGGGAAAGTCTCTTCATTGCTTCACAAGGGCAGGTTCTGCACATATGTTACCCAGCATTGCATCTCCAAGGCCCAGCTTATAATAGAGGAGAACACAGATATTGATTTGTTGAGAGGTTAGCCAAGTTTCCTGTTGTGTGAAGTGGGTGACATAAGCCCACTTCAAAGAGTGGTTGTAAGAACCCAGTGCAAGTATTACATAAATAGGCCCAACACAGGTGTCTGGCAAAGCTCGGTGTCTGTACCACACCTGGCTGACCCAGAGCAGGCCTCAGGCTCTTTGCTCTCCTAAGATTAGACTGCTTTGCTGAGGTTATAAATGGTTGCGTCTTGTCTCTGAGTTTTCTCACATGGTCTGAAACACGTGGTTTTTCTCCGTCTTCCTTCTAGTTTCCTCTGAATCGATTCTGCCACCGGTGAAGGGCAGTAAATTAATAACTAGATTTCCCCCACGACAACAAGCCCAACAACTAATTGGCCCGATATCTCCCTGTTGCTGTATCACTTTGGGATTTTTCTGGGTGAGATATAAATAAGTCAATTCTATTAATGAGCCATTTGGCCAAGGGAAGAAAATACACTTCCGAGATCCCAAGAGGCCTGGGGAAGCCGCTCGGTGGCCCATGGAGTGAAAGACTTGATTACAGGAATGAAGTGCTCAGCCCTGGTGCCCTCCTCCCTGCAAATCTGTGCTCTGGCACACTCCTCTCAGGCCTGTGGGGGAGGGGGAAGTGAAGCTTTGTTAAGTTTAAAAATTATAATTTAGATAAATCTGTGCATTCATTGGTCTGAGCGTGTCTCTGGAAAATAATAGTTAGCTGGGTAGAACCTGCCGCATTTCAGGGGCCTTTATTGTCTCCGTATAATTAAGTCCTGCACCGAAATCCAATTACAAATGTTCTCAATCGCCCTCCAGCTAAGTGCTAACAGAAGAGGGGAGGAAGGCTCCTGGACTTAAATAACTCTGGATAAAAATTAATATCGTGGCCGTGTTGGCTAATTAAAAGTGCTGCCTCTATTAGCGGGCCTTTATATTAATAAATGAGACTATTATTATCATATCCCACAACCAGGGGCCTTATCAAGTCTGCTCTGTCAGCCCTGCTCTTGAAAGCACAAGTTCATTGCCCTGAGTACAGGCTTCTGCGGAGCGAAGGGGACAACTCCATCCCATCCCGCAGTTCACTGAGGTCAGCATGTCAGCACACACACATAGCCTTGCGTATGCCACACACCAGCCCTGATGATATGTGTTAGGATTCTGCTTCACAGCTGAGCAAACTCAGGCTTCTCATAAGAGGCAGAGCTGGGATTCAAACCTGTGACCTCAGGACCCTAAGCCTAGTGCTCATTTTACTACATCAGCTCACTGTCCTTGCTGAATGGTTTGGGTGGATGGGAGTTTACTACACACTGGTATACAGAAGCTAGAAAACTCACCCTCGGTAGACTTTCTACATTCCTTTGTTTGCCAGTTACTTATAGTTCCTGCCTATGGGTCAGGCACTCACTGTTTTAGGCACTGGATACAATAGATATCCTTGTTCTCAAGAAGGACTGAAGGTATTCATAAAGGCAAAGCAAGTATATGGTGTTACACAAGCACACCAGAGACTAGCCAACCCAGGTTTATGGGATCAGGAAGATTTCTCAGGGGAGGTGGCATCTAAATTGAGTTTGGAAGGACAAAGAGGAGAAACTCAGGCCGAGTGGTAAGTCAAGGGGAAGAAAGTCTCAGCCAAGCAAATCCAGTGGCAAGGCACACAAGACTTACAAGAACTGTGAGCAGTTCACTGGGTCTGAAATCTAAAATTCAAAGTGTCTTATGAAAAAAGGCTTGAGAGGGAAGAAGGACCTGATTAGACCAGGTAGGGCCTTGCTGGCCAGGTTCACAGTTTACCCCAAGGCTGATGAAGTGTCGTGAATGGTTTTCAGCAGAGTGATAGGAGCAGAACTGCTTTGTGTGCCCACCCCTCTGGCAGGAGGGTGGAGCACAAACTAGACACAGGTCACCCTCAAAACCAACAGCCAGGTAAGAGTGAAGCAGGAGAGACATGAGAGGAACAATGCAAATGGACAGAAGCAGCCCCTTCCAGGGAAATGCAAGATACAGAAACAACCAAATCCAGGGACTGATCTCAAGTGGAGAGTGACAGAGAAGCGGGAGCCATGTCTGACCCCAGTTTTCTGGCTTGACCAAAGGGATTCCAGAAGGTGGGAGAGGGAGGATGAGGAGCAGCTGTGAGTGAAAGATAGTTCAATTTTGGACACGAAGAAGTTTCATTCAGCTCCTTGGAGACATTCAAGTCAGATGTCCAATAAGGCACTAGAGGCATGGGTCCAGAGCCCCAGAGAAACAATGACCCACAGATAATATTTTGGGAATTATCAGGTCCCAGATGATGACTGAAGTATGCCCATAGTCAAAATCATGCAGGGTGAGTGCGTGGAGTGGCCACAGTGGGCTTCACTTTTGTTCATCATTTCAGCCCACATTTACTATGCCATCTCCTGTATGAAAGGCACTTGTCTCTTGTCACCAAGCATTTTCATCTATTAGTGTAATATTTCCTTAGTGACAGTAGATGAAGAATGTCATGTCTAATTCCCAGCCTTGGTTAGACGCCCCTCAACCCACGCAGACACATTGAATTAAATGTGATTCATCATTATCTGTTGGCCGTCCAGTGAACACTGATTGAATTCCAGTCCTGTGCCCAATCTTGGGGTGGCCTCTGATTTACTCCAAGCCCTGACCTATCATGAAACCAGGAGACTGAACCAAAGTAGCCAAGTACTCTCTCAGGTTCAGAGAATATTTATTCTAAGTCACCAGAGTCTTGTAATGAAATCCAGACCGAATTGTTTCAATGTCTAAATTCCAAAAATAATGATAATAATGAACGAATGCCTACTGAACTTAAAGCATGAAAGCTTTTAAGTGAGGCTGGAGTGGAATGAAAAGGAAGGAAAGAAAAACATCTGAAGACAACATCTTGTTTTTACAAAGTAATGGACCAACAATTTGCCCTCCATCCGCTAACAAACGCAGGAAAGTCCTGACTGATAGGTGCACTCAGAGAATGGGGGGAAAGGGCCACAGTGTGATGAATTTCCTCCTGTTGAAGAGATTGCTTCAGCTTTCTTTTACTGAGAATCTTGCTGGGGATGTCTGGTTAAGCTTTCTGGCCCTAGGACGTCAGCTCACCTTCTTCTGGGGCAGATGAGAGGCCAACCCAGCCAGGGTAGGGTTCAGGAGGTAGCTTCTTACACAAGCCTGTGAAGTGTAAGACAGAAGGCAGATAAATACCCAGAATTGTGTCCAGGGGTCCTTAACATTGTGCCAAGGTCAAAGCCACACGACAAGGCCAAGAACTGACCATTCATCAAAACAGCTAGAGATAAAGATAGGGACTAAAGCAAGAGGCCAGGAGACAGAGCTGGTCGGGAAGCAGGAGGACAGAGTTCAGGGGCAGTAGTGCATGGGAAGGAGCCTGAAGGAACTCCAGAGAGCAAGAATTAGTGATATCTGGGGATGTCAGTTGCCCAATGCTACATAACAAATTACCCCAAAACTTAGTGGCCTAAGACAACAAATGTTTACTCTCGCAGTTGTTGTGGGTCAGGAATCTGGCCACGTCCTAGCTGGATGCCTCTGGCTCAGAGCCTCTTGTTAGAATGAAATCAGGCTGGAGGCTGGGACTGTGCTGCCTCTAAAGCCCCACTGAGGGGAGGAGGAGGATTAGCTTCCCAGATCAATCATGTGCCTGGGCTTCCTCCACAAGCTTCCTGAGGGTCCTCAAACATGATAGCTGGTACATAGCTACCCTAGCCAACTACACCTTTCCCACTGGAGAAAGAGAGAGAGAAAGAAACAGAAATTGATAAACTGAGAAAGAGCAAGCACTCCAGGTGGAAGCCACAGTCCTTTTATGACCTGACCTTGGAAGTGATGCGTCATCATTTCTGTCGTGTTCTGTTCAATAGAAGCAAATCTATACATCCAGCCCACGCCAAAGGGGAAGTGTTTACACAGGTGAGTGAATACCATGGGACAAAGAATGTGGGACCATCCTAAAGGCTGCCCACCATATGGGGGTTGCTTTAGAGTTCCAAGGTGGGACTGGATGTGTGGGAAAGCCAGGTTCATCTAAAGGGCCATCACTAGCTGGACACTAGTGTATGGAACAAAAGTCCTCTTGATGGATGAGAATCCTGCAGAATTTCTGGATCATCCATTAGCCACATGGGTTATTATTTTGCACAGTAGCAGATACTGAGGTAGAAAGGTGTAGTCAGCTAGGGTAGCTATGTACCGATTCTTGGATGGTCTCTAGAAGTTGACTTTTTGACCAAATCATGGATGGAATCCTGACATTTGTCCCTCTTCCCCTCGCTAATGCTTTCTTTTTAAAATTTTCTCTGCTATTATTTTCTGTGTTGCAAATTAGTCTTGTACATAAAAGGCACTAACCCCTAATTGTCTGCACTTTCTCACAAGGCTGCCTTGATTGATAAATCTTCTGGGAGCAGAGCTGCAATACACATAGAGCCTGTCACATTAGGAAAATAAAGTCTGTATCTCACGGTGGCTTAAGGATCAGCAAATCTGGTAAGAACAGGGTGTGTGATGTATGGTCAGAGTGACCTCTCATGGCCCTCCCCATAGGGAAGTCTGACTCAGTGCTCTCTCGGCTCCTAGAAGATGCACTGAGTAGAGGGAGGGGAGGGAGGCAGAATCCCAGGAAGCCCATGAAAGGAACACACAGGGCAACCCTGACCACTTATTTTCCTACCGGGACTGGGCCTTTGGGGAGACCTGCATACGCCTGCATGGTTAAGAACAGCCAGGGACCAGGCCAGGTCTATGGAGAGGAACCAGAGAGACTGTGAAAAGAAAAAAGGGACAGTCAATAAGAGGTGGAGAAAGGAGGGGACATGGGAAGAGAAAGATATGAGGTGGGAGAACCCACAGCAACCACCACACCCAGCTCAGGGCACAGCCACAAATCTCCCTCAATTTGCTTAACCAGCTTAACTGGGCTTCCACCGCAATCTAGGCCAGAACATGCGACAGACAAACTTGACATTGTTCCTGTTCTTTCCAAACTCACTATCGCAGTAGCAGGAATGGAATCAGTGTGACAAAGCTCATAGGGGAGACAGCAGGTCATGAGCGTGAAACTGCATGGGCCAAAGATATTGAGGCCCCCTTTACCAGCGTGGCAGAGTCCATGTCCCCCTGGCTTGCAGCCCATCTACAGAGGACGCAACCTGAGGGACAACGCCCCCCTCAACCTTCCTCACACCAAGTCTGAGCCACAGGCCTCGTGTCACACACCTGCCCCTGCTCTCAGGCCCACTTCTCTCCTGGCCTCCCACTGTACTGCTCAGCATTCTGGGTGCTTTTATCCCCTCCTGGTCTCTTCCTCTGTTCATTCAGACTCTTTGGAAGAGACAATAGTATGACAAAAAGCCCATGGCTGCTATTTTTCCTGAGACTGGATGACAGAAGCGCCCCCTAGTCCTGCTGACAGGAAGGGGGAAGGTATCCAGCAGATCTCTGTGCAGGACAGGCAGGGGGAAGTTTAGCTTAAAATAGGCAGAGGCCCAGTGTCCCCTCCCACTCTGTTTGCCTCCTACTAGCGCTCTGGCTCCCTGTGCTGCTACATGGGCTGACCCTCTGGGCTCACTGCAACAAGGACAGTCTCCACTAAGGAAAAAATGGCAGATGGCAGGACTCTAGCTTAGGGTGACCATTTTAACATCGGTAAGGCAGGACAACATGGCGGGGAGGGGGGGTGCGGGTCTGGGGACGGGGCAGGGCAGGGCCTGACAACAATGCAAACTTTGATAAGCAGTTCCCGATAATCACTTCTCAGCAATTATTTGTTATTATTACAGTTTAATATTATAAAGTTAACAAAAATAATATAAAACTCATATTCTGGCGAAATAGCCACATGGCAGCTGAAAACCGTATATTCCCTTTTTGTTCTCCCGCCGGTTCATGCATTTTTTCCAAAAATCGGGACTTTTAAAAACATCGCGGGACACGGGACAAATTGTTCAAAAGCAGGACGTCTGGTCACCCTACTCTAGCTATAAGGTAGGCATCAGGCTTTGGGACCACTTAGAGAACTCCCAGTGTCTCTGGTGGGTGGGCTCCTCTCCAGCTTTTAGAGAGGGCAGCTATCAGAACAACCCCTTTAGATTTCTGGTTACAATTCTGGAACAGGTCATTAAGGTAGACCTCAGTCATGTTTTCCAGTCCTCACCTGCTTGTGTGAGCACAAGTGTCTTCCTGATGGCTGCCCTGGATCCCTCCTGCCATTATTTCCTTCTATAACTAAACGCAAAGAGCTGGAGTTGGACAAATGCCACGAGCCTGATGGTGCTAACTAACCACTAACACTGCTGAGCTGAGCAGGGGGCATCTCCAGCAGGGCTGGGAAGGACAGAGGGGACCTAAAGTGGGGAAGGCTCTCCCAGAAGCCCAGGAACCCCCACAAGAGCCCAAGGACATATCCCAGCTCATGCATTTCCCACAGTGCTGGCTACACTGAAGGGCCTTGCCGACACACCACCACGTGAAACTGAGACCTGGCCCTGGGAAGGCGGCCTCCAGCCCCATCGCTGTCAGTGGTTGACACAGAGCCCCTCTCACTGGGCCCAGAATCCTTCAGTTCTCTCACTCTACCACTTCCACCCAGAGCTTCAGCATGCACGTTGAGCCATCTTTTTAATTTTCTGGTTGGTTTGGCAAATTGCAGATGCTCTCTCCCCAGAGCTCCGGGCCTATGCACAACTTCCATTTGCATGTCTGGGATGCTTTTCCCTGCTCAGCGAGCACCAAAGTCCAGCCTCTCCAACAAATGAACCTCCAGCCACTCAGGGCCTGTGCCATTCCTGTTCCTCTGCCCTCCTAATTCCACGGCTCTATCCCTAAACCCCATCCCTAGACTCACCAGTGGGGCAGTCCCTCAAGCCAAAAAGGGCAGGGGAGAGAGCAGGGAGTGAGAGGCTGAGAAATCAAATCCTTGGCCCCTCCACATCCGCCACTGCAATCACAGCCCCCTGAGCCGACAAAAGCCCTTGTTAGAGCCAGGGGCTCCGGTGCCAGCCCAGCCCATTGGAGCAACGACAGCCGTGTGCTACATTTGCCCAATTCTGCAGCTGGGCTAATTACTATGGTTCCTGAGCTTGGGGTCCAGCCCCAAACCAAACAAATTAGGACAAAAACCATAGGCTTCTTCATTCCCCTCATTTCCAGCCAGCAATTGCTAAAGGACCCTTATAATTGATACAATGCAATAAAAACCCACCACCTGTCCTTTATCCTAGGGACTTGGCAGCCTGGCCAAGCAACATAGAGTTTTGCAAAGCCGTGTCTCTAAGTGCCAGCATCACCCCCAGGAATAATCTGAGACCTGTTATATCCCAATATGTGGCCCGGCCTGGAGGATGTTCTGCAAGAGGATTGGGAGCCTAAGTGGGGAAGATGGGGCTAGACGTGAGACCGGGGCTTACCAGCTAGCGGATGCAGGGTATATGCAGGAATGACAGAAGGTAGCGGCCCAGGCCCTTGGGGTGCCCCTAGGAGGGAGGTCACACAACACAGTGGACAAGACAGTGGCTGGGAATCGCCTCCCAACAGGCCACATTCAGACATGTGGGGAGGAGGCTATCACTGAAGTGTGGCGATCTGCAGGGCCCTGTAGTGCCCTGGCTACACCATCCAGGTTCAAAAGCTGAAAATAGAGTAAGGCACCAGTGATGGGTGAGGTCTGGGTGCCAAGGAGGACCCAGGTACTGGGCAGGAGGTAAAAGCCCAGAGAAGGCAACGCTCCTCCAGCAGTAAGCAACAGGGGCCAAAACCAGATGCCAGGCTTGAGTGCCCCAACAAGGGTCCTGCTCAGGTTGAGAAATAGAGGCAGCAAAAGACCTGGAGACACTGGGTTCTGTGGGCCTATCTGCCTCTTCCAGTTTGAAGTGAATGAGAGGCAGCGGGTGCCCGTGCAGTGCTCTGGCCAGGCAGTGGCCGATGCCCCACTGCCAGTGCTACACAATAGTGGACCGAGCAACCACCCAAGCTCCTCAGGAATCAAGGCTCAGCCAAGTCCAGGTAAAGGAAACAGAACCCAAAGTGAGGGCTCTGCCTGGCCAGAAGAATAGCTATTCAGGAAAATGCCAGAAGAGCCCACTTAAAGCAGTGGCTCCAGAGCCAGCAGTACCCACATCACTTGGCAACTTGTTGGAAATGTAGATCAGTAAGCCTCACCCCAGGCCTCCTGAGTTAAAAATTCTGGAGGAGGGGCTTAGCAATCTGTGTTTTTATCAGCATTCTGATCCTAAAGCTTAAAAACAAAGCAAAAATTCTCAGAGGAGGTGTTCTTTCATTCAAGCCCATGTTCTTAAACTCTACCTTGCATCAGAATCACCTGGAGGGTTTGTTAAAACTGGGATTTCTGGAGCCCAGCCCTGTCCCTGATTCAGGAGGCCTGGGGTAGGGACAAGAATTTGTATCTGCAATGCATTCCCAGTGCATGCTGATGCTACTGGTTGAAGGACCACAGTCTGCGAACCACTGATTCAAATATCTCAGGACAAGATGCAATCCCTGGGCTGAAAAGGAGCTGGTCTCAAACCAAATTTGGGGCCCAGCAGGCTAGAGGAAGTCCCTGAAGGAACAATTCCAGTTAGGCAGTTGTCTCAGTCTCGTGGGTCTGCCTAAACAGAATGCCCTAACCCAGATGGCTTAAACAACAGAATTTATTTCTCACGGTCTGGAAGCTGGGAATTCCAAGCTCAGGATGCCAGCAGATTTGGTGTATGGTGAGGGCCCACTTCCTGGCTCCCTGTAGCCTCACAGGGAGCCCTCTGGCCTCTTTCAGAAAGGCATTAATCCCATTCATCAGCACTCTGCTGTCACTGGAGTTTAGGATTTCAACATATGAAGTTGGAGGGGACATAAACATTCAGTGTATAGAAGTAGAATTGTGGACTAGGATTTGTATTCTCCCGAAATGCATGTATTAGGACGTAGGACTATGAGGCAGTGATAAGGGGTGAATGAGATTATAAGTATGGGTCCCTAATCTGATAGGGTTGGTACCCTTATAAGAAGGACAGGCGATACTAGAGCTGAGGGCACAGCAAGAAAGTGGCTGTCTGCCAGCCAAGAAGAGAGCCCTCATCAGAAACAAAATAGGTTGGCGCCTTGACCTTGGACTTCCCAGCCTTCAGAACTGAGAGGAATAAATTTCTATTGTTAAGCCACCAGTCTGTGACAGGCAGGTTGACGAATCAAACGACCTGACTTAACAGTGATATTAAAATAATAACAATAACAATAATAATAATAGAAAGACCTCCACGCATACTCCCTTAGGGGCAGCACTGATGAGTCTCCTGCTCTTTTAGACCCATCCTTACCCTCTAACTCAGCGGTTCTCAACCTGTGGGTTGGGAACCCTTTGGGGGTTGAATGACTCTTCCACAGGGGTCACCTAAGACCATCCTGAATATCAAATATTTACATGATGATTCATAACAGTAGCAAAATTACCGTTATGAAGTAGCAACGAAAATAATTTTATGGTTGGGGGTCACCACAACATGAGGAACTGTATGAAAGGGTGGCAACATTAGGAAGGTTGAGAACCACTGCTCTAACTGATCCTCCCTTGCTTTCATGCCCAAACAATCCTAACAAGGCTGCCTGGAAAATCCCTTTCTGATCCCTGCTCCTCACTCCATTTCTTCACTGCAGCCACCTCCCAGCTCCCTGGCAGCCCTTCCTGTCTGGCCCGAGGCTACTGCCTGAGCCTTTGTGCAGCCCTCTCTCCCTCTGCAGCAGTCTCCTGTCACCTCTGCCCTCAGCACTGGCCAGGATTAATCGAGCTAAATCCCAGTGAGGAGAAGCAGGGGCCAGGTGGGCAGATGAGGACTGACCCGGCCAGTGAGTGCCTCCAGAGAGAGCAGTCCCAGGTCAGAGAAGCCTGGAGAAGATTTATAGGGTACTGAACGAGGCCGGAGGGGGTGGGGTAAGGAGACTGAGTGTAATCAGAGTGATACGTTATGTTGCTTCATCTCAGGAAAATAATTGTTCCACTGGAACATCATTACACTGTCATTTTTCTACTCCCGTGCCACTTACAGGGAAATAGAAACTCACTTTCTTCTTGATAATAAGCTGCAATTTCAATAACTCAAAAGGCTTTTTCTGAGATGGAGACAGTCTCTCTCCCCTACCCCATCCCTTGGTGATGTAGGTGAAGACAGGTGCCTCCTCCAGACCCTCAGGGTGGGGAAAGGCCTAGCGGGCTCCTGAGGACAGCTGTCCCTTCTTTGTGCTCTTCTTGCCACTCAGATGACCAGCCATCCTGGTTTGCTATGGATTAAGGGGTTTCCCAGGATCCTAAACTTTCAGTGCTAAAATCAAGTCAATCTGTACTTAGGAAACCAGGATGGTTTGTTGGTTTGTTACCCCACCTGCCATCACCTGGGGACATGGGGCCAACCTGTCACTTGTGCATTTAACAAGGATTTGTTAAATACCTATCTAATTCCAGACACTTTTGCAGTTGCTTGGAAGCAAGCAGGGTATAAACCATCCAAGGACTTTTCCTTCAGGGAGCTTACATTCTAGTGGAAGGAAGCAAACAATAAAAACAATAATTAAGCATAATTATGTGTCATATGATGCGCTAGAAAATGTTACGTGCTGTAGAGAAAATGGTAATCTGGAAAGAAGACAGGCAATGAAGGGTGGGGATTGTGATTTTAAATAGGGTGGTCAGGATAGGCCTCACTGAGAAGGTTATGTTTGGGTAGAGGTTTCAGGGAGGACAGTGAGCATGTTATCAGTTATCTGGGGCAAGGGTGATCTAGGCAGAGGGATCAGCCAGCGCTGATAGAACCTCAGTGTTACTTGAATATTCAGGGAATTCCCACGGAGGCTGGTGGGGTTGGAACAGAGAGTGCAAAGAACAAGCAAAGGGGAGTAAAGTGGCAAATATAGTCAGAGGTCAATTTTTTTTTTTTGAGACAAAGTCTCAAGCTGTCACCCTGGGTAGAGAGCCATGGTGTCATAGCTCACAGCAACCTGCAACTCAGGCTCAAGTGATCCTCTTGCCTCAGTTTTTCTATTTTTTAGTAGAGACGGGGGTCTCGCTTTTGCTCTGGCTGGTCTCGAACTCCTGAACTCAAACAGTCCACCCGCCTCAGCCTCCCAGAGTGCTAGGATTACAGGTATGAGCCACCACACCTAGCCAAGGACAAAGTTTGTAGGGAATCTTTAGACCACTGTAAGACCATTTGGTTTTTAGCAGGGATGAGTTGGAGAGAGGTAGCACAATCCAATTCATCTTCTAAGAGGCTTGTTCTTGCTGCAGTGCTCAGAGTAGACAATGTGGGGAGAGAAGGAGAGAAGAGGAGCTGCAAGAGCAGCCAGGAAGCTGTAGAAATAATAAAAACAAGCAAGGAAGGTACATACCTTAGACCAAGATGGTCATCGTGAAGAGGGTAAAAACGAATCTGGATTCAAGGTATATTTTGAAGATACAGCTGACAGGCTTTCCTGTTGGTGGTTGGATACAAGGTATGAGGAAAAAAGAAGAATCACTGTGGTTTCTAGCACTCATACCTAGAGGCCAGTGCTACTCCCCCTTAGAATAATTACATCAATTTGCAAGACCAGTCCATCCCCGAAAGACTCGAGATATTTCTGGATTTAATTTAGACACTAAGACAGACTTCCAAAAAAGATCCTGGAATATGGTTTCTAAATGGAGAATGAATTTTCATTCATTCCTGGCACTGAGGAGATGAATAGCAGGGCCCCACCAGGTCTGTTTTCCAGCCTGCTGGCTCAAGAGAGCCCAGTAATAACGAGGTTGCACCTGCACTTAATCTGATGGGGGCTCAGTTTTCTCATACAATGAAAAATATGTTGATGCTCATAAAACTCTTAGCACCGGGCCAACGTCTTAGCGCTTCATTGCTGGTGGAGATAGAGAATACACCAGCTGATGATTCGTTCAAAGCACGGTGTTGGAATTCCGATGTTGACCAGCAGAGGGCTCCCTCAAAAGAAAAACGGTGACGCTGAGCTGCTGGGAAACTCGGGCCCATCAGCTTCACAATTTGTAAAAGGCTGGGATTGGGGTTTTTCCTCTCTCTTCTTACTCCCCACACCTAATTTGCTAAATTTTCAACTTCCCCTGGATTCTCTCCCTCATTGCAGAGACCTCCTGCTGTGCAAAGTGCATCTTCTTATTTGAGGTTGCCGCTTCCCAAAGCCCTGGCATTGAAGGAGAATAGTGTGACCGTCTCCGGCATCCATCAGCTCTTAACTCCTGACCGGGACACTTCCAGTGCCCTGGGCACGGGAGGATGGAGACAAGCAAAGATAAGGTTTGTCCAATTTGTTCTGTTCTCTGAAAATTCTGCCCCTTATCTCTTCTCACATTGCCTCATCACATTGCCAAAATTACCTCGATAATATATTTTTTAATTTAGGAAATCATTTTCACTTCAAGAAAGAGGAACACTGCAGCCAGATAAGAAATTCCATCTGTCTTCAAGAAAAAAGGTCGTGGATGTGAGTGTCACGAATCCCGGAAAATCTTAAATTAAGGTGCCACTTCTGAACACTTTCTTCGTGTTTATGAAATGATTATTCTACAGAGGTGCATTTAATATTGTTAAAAATAATGATTGTGCATGTTTAATATGTCAATTTAAGTTATTATCTCCCATGCTATAAAATATGGGATAATTTCATAAATAATTATAAAGCATTTACAAATGGCGCCTTAATGCAAAGCATTCTGGCTAATCCTTTATCTTTTGCAAACACAGAAATAACAATTAGATGCCTGGAATGAAAAAAGAGGTTGTGTTCTAGAATGTGTCACCTCCTTACCGAATGCAAATAAGGAGGCAAAAAAAGAAGAAGAAGAAGAAGAAAAGACTCTGGTAGAAACAATGTTCCTTTCCTCCTTCTTGACAGATGGAAAATGCCTGTCCCTAGTATAATTATTCCAAGCACAGGAGGCCTTTCTCTGTAGCAATTAGACATAGGGCATTGACATAGGTAAGGGGCATTCTCTGAACCCCTTCTGAGAAGGATCATCCTGCCTTCTAATAATTTACTTGGGGAAATGGAGAAGCTACAATACAGAGTCCTGGTCATATGATTAGAGTAATGGGTCTTTTTCTCCACTGCACCCACTATTACCCCACACACGTAAATAGCTACAAGGATGGTCAGGATAACTCTAGATTACTGGGATGTATGATCCAGATCTTCAACCCTTCCAAAGAATAAATGGAGTTTACAAGCCACTAGGAACTATGTAAGATTTTTATAAAAACAAAGCAACCTTCTTCCCTATTCATCTTTCAGTCTGCCTATCAATAAACAGACTTAGGAAGACAAAAGATACCCTCAAGGAGCTCACACTTGAGGTGGGGAGTCTGAATATTAACTTTTGAAATAACGTGGTAATATTTACAGGCAACATAGAACCTCAATTAAATCAGTTCAATTAAAATTGTGTTGATGTAAAGTTAATCTAAGGTTTTTTGAAAGATAAGATGGAGCTAGTTCAGATTAACAAAATCAAATCAGTCAAAGACAGGCTGAAGATGCTGAAAAGACAGTGCACACAGTTCACTGAATGCACACACGGTGGGTTCCTGCTCCACACCTAAAGCAACAAGTAATTCAAACAAATTCCTAGCCAGCCTATGAGTCACCCTGCAGCTGATCCAAACCCAGTTCCATGCAAGCAAATGGCTCCCTAATTCCTGCAACCGTGTTGCAACCGTAAAGCTGAAATTTGGAGGAGGGAAGAAATAAAGAGGAAAAGCCTCAAGGGTCCCCAAGCCAGGATATCCCCTTCCTGTCACGGTCTATTGCTGCTACTTGTACAACAGCAAGGCTAAAGTGAATCCCCAAATTTGGGGAGAAGTGAGGTGGGGGAGGTTGATCCAGAACAGACCACCACCGGTCAGTGGACTGGCACACTGGGCTCTGTCAAGCTGCAGTGTAAAGAGGAAGCCATCCACAGCAGGGGAGTGGGCTGGGAGGCAGGCTCCTGCTGCAGCTCAGAAGTGAGGCCCTCAAAGAAGCCAAAGGGGCTCTCCTTCTTTCTGTCAGGTCCAGGGCCAAGCAGCAAGGGCCATAGGATGAAACGGTCTCAGTTCTGAGAGCTGCTTGACTTCCTGGTTCTCCTATGCAAGATAGCCAAGAATTCACTACTAGGCCCTAGAGCCAGTCGTGCCTTTCTCCCCCCAAACCTGCACCCCCCACTTGTCCATCCCCCATCATGGCATCTTCTGTGGTATCCTTGCCAGCTCCTCCACATTCAGGTCTAATCCCAGCTCTAGCAACAAGTTTCTGGGTGACTGGTCATAGTCAAAAAAGTTGATTTCTCTGGCTCCCACATGTAAGTCTTAAGTCCTAGGGACTCTCAGAGCTCTCAAACTGTGTCCTCACCTCCCTCCTAAATATGTCTGCTGTCACAGAAAAATCAACTTACCCAATAATGAATTCATCAAAATAGAATATTTGCATACCTTCAAAGCATCTCCTTTCCAAATAATTACTGTGTCGTTTTAACATATCTCCACAAATTCTTTACTATTCTCTCCTCCAGGAGGGGGAGCTAAATTTCCATCCCCTTCACTAGGGCTGGAATAGGGATCAGCTTCTAATCAATGGAATACGGAAAGGGAAAATTGTTACATTTCACTGGAGAACACGGGGTGGTGAATTGTGCAGCTTTGGCAGAGCAAGAAAGCTTTTCTAATTTATTTAGATAAGAAGGCAAGAATGCTAGATTACTCTGGAGAATTAGGCTGAATCTACCCTCAGAGAGGGCCTTGTAGAGCCCAGTAATAAGTATGATGAATGTCACGGGCCTCCCAACACGATAGATGAGGAGAGCACTTCATCTCTGTGCTGTTCTTCCTAATAACCCACAACCTCACTCAAATCATAAGACATCAGACACTCCCACATTGGGGGACAAGCTACAAAGGCTCTGACTTATATGTACCCTTCAGAACTGTCAAGGTCGTGAAAAACAAGGGAAGGCAGAGAAGCTATCCCAGACTGGAGGAGATGAAGGGTGTCCAAATGTAACATGGTATCCTAACTTGAACCCAGAACAGGAAAAGAACAGGAGAGCTAGAGAATGTAAAGCCTGAAGTTTGCTTAATAGTATTGGACCAATGTTAATTTCTTTGTTTTCATGTAAGTACGATGGTTTTGGAAGATGTTAACCTTAGGGAAAGTTGGGTGAAGGGTCCATTGTAACTCTGTCTTTGTAACTTTCCTGTAAATCTAAAATTATTCCAAAATGGAGTATGAAAAGGGAAAATCATAATGTTTTTCAAAATCACAATGTCAGGCTGGTGACATTCATCTTACTTATTACTGAGCCCTGCAAGACCTTCTCTTAGGGTAAATTCAGCCTAATTGTCCGGACTAATCCAGCATTCCTGCCTTCTCATCTAATATGTTTCTATCTTTAAAAAACCTGATTGTCTTGGACCCTTCTCATAAAAAACAACAACAACAAAAAAAAATCAAAACTATAAAAACTCCCTGTCCTAACATCTTCATTTATGTTGCTTTATTTCACAAAGTCAGTATCTTGGAGTTATTTCCATTTTCCCAAACACACTAGGAGCATAGCTCACCCCAGCCCTCATAGCTTCAGGCCTTGCCCCTGCCTTCCTGTTGGCCCCACCTTGTCAGCCCTTTCAGGCCAGCCCCAAGCTCAGCTCAGCAAGTCTTCCACCAACCACCCTCTCCTTGGCTCTCTGGGTATTTGTGGTCTACATCATTCATTTGGATGTTTGCAATGAGAGAGTACTTCTGCAAGATTAACCCTCAACTTGGAAATGTCCACCACACTCTTCCCTGCTGCTGTCCCCACCAAACCCCTCAACCGGGGCTCACCCCCAACTCTCAGCTAAAACAGAACAGCAGTGCCTCCTGGTGGCTGGTCCAGGGAACTATGCGGCCTGCCCAGCCTGTGCATCCACATTTCCATCCTTCCCTCCTCCTTGCCACCACCCGTCCTGGTCCTGAATTTAACCCAAGGCAATCTCGGACCCACATAGATGTAAATCCCTTTTTAGTTTGGGCTAATTTTCATTCTCTGCCTCCCCTTTCTCTCTCTCCTTGCCCCCCAGCACCCCACGATTTGTTATTCCCTTTTTTTGGTTACATGTATGAACTAATAACCTTAATTATAAACCAACCAGAGAGGGAGAGAAATAACTGCAAGTTTTGAGCAGAAATTAAATCAAAGAGGGAATCAGTCCCACCAGCTTCTAAAGCCCTTGAAAATACTCAGAAATTACATTCAGATTTTACATTAGTCTCTCTCTACTTGCTCGTCCTTTTGTAAGCATTTTTTCCCTCAAACTCCAATATTCTAAATGAAAAATTTCACCTATTTTTATTCAATACTATCATATTTCTCTTCTAATTACTAGCTTTGCAAGAGTATTGTTTTCTACTATTTTTCATGGCAAATGCACAGTACTTAATCTATACTATGGGTTAAATAGGTTTTTGGCAGCCAGCCCAGGAGCCTTGCCAGCACTGATATCCTTGTTGTTATGGGAAAAAGCTTCAGACAACTAACTCAAATGAATTTTTGGAACTAAACCTATTTATAAGTCAGGAACTGCCTGGGCTGCTTTGGGTGGTTATTTGATTGGCTTGGGGATGTAGGTCTTTCTTGTTTCCCAAATGAATTCATTCAATATGCAGCAAATACATATTAAGGCCTATTACAGGCAGGCCCTACGCTGGGTCCCAGGGATGCTGCAATCCACAGGACCCGATTTAGTTCTGTCCTCACATTCCACTGGAGGAGATGAAATCAGGCACGTCCACAACCAGATGCACAGGGATATGCATTAGTCAGGGCTCACCAGAGAAACAGAACCAACAGGAGATAGATTTATTTTAAGAAACTGGTCTGGCTCGGCGCCTGTGGCTCAATCGGCTAAGGCGCCAGCCACGTACACCTAAGGTGGTGGGTTTGAATCCCCAGCCCGGGCCCACCAAACAACAATGATGGCTGCAACCCAAAAATGGCCGGGCGTTGTGGCGGGCGCCTGTGGTCCCAGCTACTTGGGAGGCGGAGGCAGGAGACTCGCTTGAGCTCAGGAGTTGGAGGTTGCTATGAGCTGAGATGCCATGGCACTCTACCCAGGGGGATAGCTTGAGGCTCCGTCTCAAAAAAAAAAAAAAAGAAAAGAAACTGGTCTATGCCGCTGTGCTGACAAGTTTGAAATCTGTAGGCAGGCCGGCAGGTGGGAAACTCAGGGGACTTTCTATGCTGCAGTCTTGTCCTGGAATTCCTTCCTCAGGAAACCTCAGTCTTTGTACTCAGGATCTTCCATTCACTGGATGAGACCCACCCACATTACGGAGGGTAATCCACTTTACTCAAAGTCTACTGGTTGTCAATGTAAATCCCGTGTAAAAACCTCTTCCGAGCGTTATCAATCTAGATTGGCGTTTGACCAAACAAGTAGGTTGCATCGCCTTGTCAAGTCAACACATAAAAACTGACCAGCACGTGGCAGAAGGTTCGAGAGCCTCAGAGCTCAAAAGCGTGTTCCTAACGGAGTGTGTGTGTGTGCACACGAGTATGTGTGCGTGGGCAAAGTGGGCGAACAGGTCGTAGCAGGTGACAGGGAGAGAGCGCACCCTTCCACACCACCTGGGCTGCTGTTGGAGTATTATAACTCTGTTGTTTTACTCAGCCCCATTCTCCAACGTGAACGTGCTCCCCACTTTCTCAAGGTCCTAAGAAGGAAGCCTTTCTGTCCGCTCTGATTACTACCCGGGTTTTCAGCCTCCATCCCTGGGGTATTGGCTTAAGGCCAGCCACCAAACTCAGGTCTCCTCTCCTCCACTCTCCAGTGGGGCTCCGGCTCCTTCTCGACATGTATTTCACGTTCACATTCCTCTGACCGCTGTGAACTTGG